>JAOVVB010181386.1:0-11233 GCA_028570985.1 Heterobranchus longifilis | reverse complement strand
AAGACAACTTAAAAAAAAAAAATAATAATTCAGTTGGCCTATATCTCAGCATTTCATTCATTTCAGTGAGGAAAACTAAATGATTGTTATTGATTGTTATTTTTAAAGTTTGGATTATTATTTAAGTTATAAACTTAAAAAACGTAGGCCAATATTCACAGAGCCTTCCCTCTCTGCTAAACAGCCTCGTTAGAAAGTATGCAGTTAAAACAACCAAAGAGCTCATAGAACAATGGCCAAGTGTGAAGAAAACACTGAATTTGTCAAATAAGAAGCCTTTAAGTATGTATAATTGTACACACACTCCCTGCAGTTATTGCGTTCACTATTTGGGTTAATTGTGCAGTTAATCAAATGTTCTGTTATTGTTATGCATTGAATATAATATAAAATATCCATAAAATATGGTACTTATTAGGGGTCGTCAGTTTAATCAATGAGAGAAAAGGGGTCCTTTAAGGAAAAAGGTTGTGAACCACTGCTCTGGAGAGAGAGAGGTCTACAGTCTTTTAATTAAGTTTTATGGTACAGGACATTATTTTATGTTTATATTGTAGGTATACAATTTAAATTATATAATAAGGTATGAGGTATGTAGATATTTTAAAAGCCATGTTTATGTTGAAATAAACATACCAACACAAGTAGTTATGTCTCTTGATGTATTGGCTTGCCCTCTTATGAACATAATGCGCAGAAATAGATATTAATAGTTCGAACCCAGAGTTGGAAATTAGCACCAATCACTGGTAAAATATGCAAGTGGCTGCTAGATGTGCTTCACTTACCAGCCAAAAAAAAAAAACAATGGTAATCTCTGGAGTGGTTGGTAAATTTTAGAATCCACCAGTCACAGTAACAGGTGGACAAAAAAATGTATTTCCCTCTTCGAACCTATTTGTTTTTGTTTTTTTAGAAGGAATATTCAAACGTCATTTTTGTCCAATTTTGACAGCCCTAATATATGCCAAAACTAATGCATGCAATTTTGTGGAAAGAATGACCCTAATGAAAAGCTTTAAAATACAATCTCACACTGTAGTTTGCATCCCTACACATCTCTTACATATAATATATGCACACATACTCATGCACGCTGGATATCGTTATCTAATTTGAATCTATCTAGACAAGGCAGCCTTGTTTTTTTCTAATATTTCCTGTTTCTGTAGCTCCAGTCTCCTCACATGCTTCCCTCTCCATCTCCATACTCACAGTCCCACAGGAGCCTTTGTTGTACTGTGACACGTTTATGTCCCATTTCAGGCCTGTCAGGCTGACATACAGCCCATCTGTTGATCTCAAAACACACACGCACATACATGCACGCACACACACATACACACACACACACACACACACACACTGATGTTAGTGTTTGAGTTCAGGCCAATCGTAATGATGTACTTTCACACAGATTCAGTTCTAGGATGGCAGTTAACAGCATTTGGGATAATACATAGCTTCAACACATCACAATATTTAGGAAAGAATGCAATAAATTAAACATTTTGTTAAGATTCATTTCAAGTAACACAAGCCATTTTTTTGTTTTTTAGTTGTTCTCATAACTCCAGTCTGTGCATGTGCAGAATCATTGAGTATCATTATGATTATCGCCTCATCTTGTCATAAACAAAGATCTGTGTTCTATATCTTGTTTCTGTGCAGCCATCAGTGGAGTTGGGATGTTCTATAAATGTAAACTAGGAAGCAACCAACACAGTTACATTGACTTATATGTTATACTGTGGCTAACAGAACACAAACACACAAGAAGCCCCTTTATAGTTTAAAGATCTCCACACAGCATCTTTAGTCCAGAACTTGAGGATTTGCTGCTAGCTGTAGTGTGTGAGTAAATACATGTAAAGGAGTTTTTTTTAACGGTTTTAAATGTTTCTTCTGTCTGGTGTTAATGTTTTTGAAGCCAGATTGATTTCTTTAAGCTATCATTCAAAAGGGAAAGAAGCAGATTGTGGATCTTTAAGATTATTTTTATTCAAGGGAGGGAAAAAAGAGATGGAAGAACTGAGCTCTTTTGCTATTTTTTCTATTTAAATTTATCAGGAAATGTGCTTTAACTCAACTTTGCTGTACTGTTTATATCTGCACATGTGGGTTATGTTTTCAGCTCTTCAAGGTTTACACAGTCTCTTAATTTATGTAAACCACATCTATATTTAATTTAAAAAGCAGGCAGGATTTAGCCAAACAGGTGTAGAATAAGTCAATGGATATTAAGGGCAAACAGGTTTTAGATAAACTCCTATTGCCTATATTTTCTGACCTCCAACATCCAGATCAAGATTTTTTTTTTCTAGACTAGTGTGTACGTGTGTATACACTGGAGCAATGTGAAGTGTTTCTATATATGTAGGAGTGTGTAGAAAAGGGAGAGAGGGCCTTGACCATTTCGAGGTTTTTCTGAGGTGATTCTGTTCTGCAGGGTTTGTGAAGCGCTTTGGGGCCCAGAGCAGATGAAAGGTGCTATTTAAATGTAAGTGCCACTCCATTCCTTCATTTCCCTTCATGTCCTACTGCTCCAATCTTTTCTCCAGCCTGTCACCCCCCCTCCTCCTCCTCCACACACACACATATACCTGATCACCTCAATTCTCCCACCATTAAACTGCCACACATACCACCATGAGCACACAGAACTCTACATGATACACACTTTTCCTTTACCTGTCCTTCTCCTTTTCATCATTTTGTGTTATTAAATTTCAAGGTGTGGTATATGGTTTTGAATGTACACCTCCCCCTTCAACTATGCTTTGCTTTTGTGTGTCATGTCCTCCCTCCCTACGTCCCTTTTGTTGCATTACCCAGGTGCCCTTTCTGCATCTACTCCACCAATCGTCCAGCGGCCATGGAGTGCCACCTTAAGACGCACTGTAAGATGGAGTACCGCTGCCGCATCTGCCAGGGACTGTGGCCCGACCAGGCCTCATTGGAGGCCCACATGCGCGGGCACCGCCTGGGCAACCACTACAAGTGTGAGCAGTGTGGCTACTTGTCCAAGACGGCCAATAAGCTGATCGAGCATGTGCGTGTGCACACGGGCGAGCGGCCCTTCCACTGCGACCGCTGCTCTTATAGCTGCAAACGCAAGGACAACCTCAACCTGCACAAGAAGCTGAAGCACGCGCCGCGCCAGACTTTTGGCTGCCAAGAGTGCCCTTTCACCACCACACACCCCTTCGTCTTCAGCCGCCACCTCAAGAAACACCAGAGTGGAGGAGCGGGGGGACTGGACGGAGGCCTGGGAGGAGGAGAAGAAGCGGAGGAAGACGAGGAGGCAGGAGAGGAGGAGCTGCCACTCCAGGGAACATCACCAGGGGGCTCTTCATTGCGGAAGAGCCAGGAGAACTTCCTGTTTAGCAGAGGAGGGGGGAGCAGTGGAGGCAGTGGGAGTAACAGTCCTCTCATGAGTCTAACGGCATCCCAGGCGCTCCAGTCCGTTGCCCTGTCACTCACACTGGGCAAGTCCCACCAGCTGGACGCCGGTGGCCCTCTGCACTGCTTGATCAGCACTAACGGCAACAACGCCGCCACCAGAAACCCCGGCGGCCCGAGCAGCGGCAGCCCCTCCCTCTTCCTCCCCTCCTCCCGCCACGTGTTCGAGCAGTACAGGAACTGCGACCGGGCGCACCTGATCCCCCTCACCACCTTGTTCACCCACAACAGCCGCTTCACATTCCACTCGCACCTCCACTCCAGATGGCGGCCCGCCACATCTCCTCTCCTCTTCTCCTCCAACTCGGCGTCCCCCTCCCACTCTCCCCCCTCACCCTCCTCCCACAAACACTCCTTCCTGGCCTACCTGGGACTGATGGAGAGGGCCAAGACAGTTTGACCTCCTCCTCCTCCTCCTCTCCTCGCTCTTTCCCTCACTCCTCGGACGGCGGTGTGAATGACACTTGACCACTGCAGAGGGAGCGACGTCTTTTCCAATCAGACCAGCAGAATAAGCTGGACCAGACAAACATATTGAAGAAAAGAGAAAAAAAAAACATTTATAAGAGAAAAAGGCTGTACATGCTAAAAATGCATTTATATCAAAAAGCTGCTTTTCTTATCAGTTCTATCAATTGAATTATTACTACTTCAGCTACTACTCTCTATTACCTTTTTTTCTGTTTTTAAATGTCTGAATGACTTGGACCCAGTTGCATTATCTGAGGAAACTAACGTATCTCAGTTTTATAGATATTTTTCTTTAGTCGTTTGACGAGATAAAAAGATGAAACAAAACTTGCAAGTGCTATATTTTAGTGCATTTTTGTCTATTGCTATTATGCATCGAAATAGCATGCCTGTGTTTCAACTAGCTTTGACGTCATTAGGAAGCTAAATTCGAGATATCCTGAAGTGTTAGCGGTGCAACGTGGACAGAACCAATGAAACGGAATGCTTTTCATTGTAAAAGGCACGTTTCCAAAGCAACGCCTCAAATCACGCACTTACTTATTTATCAGTCTTGTACATAGTTTTGTAGCCCCTCCCCTTCCCATCTTTTTGATTTCTGTTGGTTTTTTGTATAATGGTGAAACCATATTATGCATAGCTGCTGCCTGATATCACCTCTGTCTCGGAATATACATCATTTAAAAAGTTTTTTTTTTGTAAGCTCACAAAACAGAAGATAAGCTGTGATAATGTAAATAACAAAAATCGGACCTATCGTGACAAGAAACATTATTTGATTTGAATATAAATGTAAAATGTTGACAATGAATTTGCACTCACAGGTGAATAAGCAGTGAAATAATGACAAAGTGGAAACATTCGTGCATTATTTCTGAGACCGGGTGGATATCAGGGCAGCATCATATGCAGAACTATGTATCACGCACCTATACTTAGAAGAGATATATGAGATAACTGTTTTGTGGAGGTGACCAGCTCTGGGTTAGCGAGCTACCCACAGCCAGGGTCACCACAGGCCGATTCAATGGTGCTTTTTGGAGCTTTTTGTAATTTTTGTGTACAAAAAAATGACTTGAATGAATGTATTTTTGTTTATGTACATGAAAAAGAAGCGATACAGAAGTGTGAACAGGGACGTCTTCTGTGCTGGAAAAGACGGGAAAGTTAGTGTGTTTGGTGGCCTTCTGTGTCTTTTTCTTTTGGGTTTTTTTGTCTTTCATTTTTTTTTATTTCTACTTTTTTTACTGAGCCTTTTACATCATAAAACATTTTCTACTAACATTCATAGAGAACCCATTGTGAGAAAAAGCTCCTGTAGGTGCAATGATGAAGCAAAGCCATCACTTGTACAGCATTGTGTTCGATGGCACTGGCTTCTGTTAGGCCGGCAGACATGGTACTGCTTTTTGTCCCACCCCCTTCCTCTTGTCAACCTTTTGAGTTTTAATTGCACTTAATGTAGTTACACTTCAAGCCAAAAGCACTTAAACCTTTTATTTTCCTTTTTTTTAAGTGCAAACTTCGATCCACCGAGTTACCATAATGTGAAGTGGACAGTAGTTGCTGGAAATGACTCAATCAACACCCCTTAGTTTCACGTGTAGGCATTTCTAGCAGTGCAAAAGGGTCTGCCTCTGTGAAATCGGAGAACATAAATGAATACAAATTGCATGAATTAGACAGTAGAGGTCAAGCTCTCCCTGGGAACTAAAGGTCCCAGGCTAAATTGTGATAGCCAGTTTTGCACAGTGCTGCACTTTTTGATTAATAAGAGAATATGTATTTATCCGTAAAATGCTCAAAAAAGAAGTATGTTTGCGAGATAGGGCATTTTATTTTGAAAAAAAAAAAAGCTTTACCCATTATTGAAAGCGCTTGCGTTTGTAAGTGGTCTTCAAGCCAAAATCCCTTATTGTAAAGGGGTTGTTTTTTATTTTCCTTATGTTTTCCTTTTGTCTATTTTACTCATGCGTTTTCTTATAATGAATCATTGTTGCTTTTTTATTTTTCTACTTAAACCATGTCGATTGGACAGAGAACATGAATTGTCGAGACCAAAATGTAACTCGCTGCAGGATGTGATGTTAGGATTGAATCCGTCACGTCCTGCTCTGGAGCGATGCCTCGATTGTCCCCCTTTACACTGTTGTTTGTTTATTCTTTCTTTTGCTCTATCTATGTCTGGCATGCTGTCTCTGGAGTAAAATGAGCATCCCTCCAACACACACACTCTCCTTGTACTATCTACGTTATCTTTTATACTCTAGTGCCACTTGGTGGAAGGAAACCACCTGAGACTTCTGGGAATGAGTCAAACTAATTGTCAGGGTCCAAAAGAAAAAAAAAAAGATAAAGATAAAAAGAATGTGTCCACTCTTGACACCTTTTTAAAATGTCTGCCTTTTATTACAGCGTAATCATGAATGGCTGCACTTCTTTATCCCTAGTTTGAGTGTAATGTTTAAAAAGGCAACAGGGCTCTATTCTTTTGAAAACCAATATTCTTAAGCACTTATTCTGTTTATTTTTGCCCATTTGTAAACATCACAGTGACATTTTCTTTTAAAAAAAAAGCTTGACTACCTTTTCAGCACTTCAGAGTATGCATGACATTGCCCTCTCTAGTTCTTTAGCACTTAATTGTGTTTAAAACTAACTCCCTTGGTTGCATTTAGTTAGCATCACACTGCACTGTCTACAATCAGTTAGCTTTAAGTTTGGCTGTATTTTATGATTAGAAAAGGCTCAGCTATCGTATCTTTTGGCACTCGGTAAAGATTGGTATGTGCTGTACAAAGCTTTTTTTTATTACTCCATTGTTAAGGCTGTACAGGGTTGTGACGATAACTGGTAAATAGATCATTTGTACTTTTTTGGTTTTGTATTTGTTTTCTTTGTTTGGCATTATTTTATGTTCAACTTGCCAGGTCTAAATGTAACAGGATTTGAAAGTAAAGCTTACATCAGATATTATGTCAGTTGTTTGTCTTAAATCTGCTCATTCTTTTGATGGTGTATTTACCCACTTTACCCAGTTTCTTCATTTTCCTAGATGTTTCAGTGAAGAGGGATGCTTCACCATACTTCACCCCCAAAATGATCATTTGTATGTATGTGTTTAACAACAGCAAAACTATATCAAAACATCTGTTTACAATCTCTCACACAACAGTATAAAAAACTTGTGTACTATAATCCAAATCTCATTTATCCAGTCGTATGCTCAGTACTTCCCAAACATGCGTTTTCGCTGAAACCTTAGTATTTAAAACACTTTCACATAAACAGTCTCATGCTTGCGCAGGGCAGGCGCACCATGAGGTTTCATACTCATGTTTAGTACTGATCATACGACTGGATAAATGAGACAAGTTGTGTGTAAATGTTTTGATATAGTTTTGCTGTTGTTAAACGATGCGCCCTATTAACTCAATTTTTCTTTGTTTTTGGATTCTTCGTTCACCCTGGAGGCACGCAAGAAAAACAAGTTATCTTAATGAATTCAAGGCAACACAGGGTGAGTAATTGATTAATGATCATTTTGGGGGTGCAGTATTCCTTTAAGTGACCGATATGTTCATTCTCTTATGCACAAACACAAAGCAACTGTATAGTTTCTATTATTTGTGCTACATATAACAGATCCCTCAACACCCATAAAACCTCAAAGTTAAATCTGTGGGATCTCAAAAATTAGACTAATTTCTATTTATCTATAAGGGTGATCTACACTGACTGTGAGCAGGTAGCTACAGTATCTTGCTGGTGATGCAGGTTATAGTTTGTAAAATAAAAATATACTGTAGGCTAGCTGAACAATTATTTTGACTGATATTGCAACTGTGATATGATTCACTATATTGGAGGGAATGATCATTTTTGCATCATTTTCATTGAAAAATATATTAAAATGATCATGGTGTGATTTTTGCAAGGATCTGTACCAAACAATTTTTTTTTTCTTAAGTCTGGAATATGATTTGTATCAGACATCTCTGCAGCACCACAATACATATTTTGCCTTTAACAAATAATGTGCCTCCTACAATTTGGATATTGCACTAGTCCATATTGCGATTTTGATAAAATTCAGATTCAGCCCTACCGTAGGCTTATTAATACATTTAACATCTACAGTTATTCTGCACTGAATATTTTAAACTTATTGTATTACTTATTTTAAGTATTTAAAGTCCAATAAACACAACAGTTCATATAAAAGAGAATGTTTAATGTTTAGTTCTTATCACTAAACAAATAAATTAAAGTAGTTTTTAGTCTGATATAATTTCAGAAATGGTCCTCACATTTTTAGACTTGTTTTAAAATATTTCAGTAAACTTTTTTTCACAGCATATAGGATGTTTAATTGCCTGGTGATGTTTATCTTTTTAGATTGATTGATTTGACAGGTTCTGATTAGAAGTAGCCTCCCCTGCAAAGCACATGTCGCCCAGTTGTCATAATGTATTTCAGACACGAAATTAAATCCTACACTACACATAGTACAAAAGCTTTACTGGGATTAGAGTATGGATATGTTGGCATTGCTGTAAGTAATATAGCCCATTTCAGTGAATCAAATCAAAAAGATCATATCACAATACGATTCTGAAAGTTAATAAACAATGATACTGAATATCGCCCAGCCCAAACAATGATCCTCATATTTAGCTCACATTCAAATAAATTTACAAGGACTGCAAACATAAAACAAGCGCAAATTCGCAATAGCTGCAAACACAGTTAGCTAATTGGCATGAACGCACGCACACACACACACACACGACCTCCATGCCAACTTTCAGCCTCCTAGGGTGAAAACTTGAGTGAGGACATTTTCGTTAACCAACCAACCAACTGACAGAGCGAGCTATAATTCTGCCACCAATATCACCAACAAATGCAAAAGCCTTGGTGCCCATACAACATTCCTCTCAGAGAGAATACAGCAGGTAAAGACTTAAAAATGAAGATGCAGAAGAGATCAAAAGCATGTTTCAGAGCAATAAGAGCAGCAGAAAAGAGCAGCTATCATTCAGTGGGGAGACAGGGACATGAGTTAAGGAACTGCACTGATCATCTTTGAGGGACATAGCATTCTCTAATTTATAACGGTGGCATGCCATCATAATAATAAGGAATAGGATCTGTCATGGTGTCTAGCTGGTGTTTTTATTAGACCGATGGGAGGTCTCTCTCCCTCTCCTTTCTGTGTTATAGTAATGAAAGTTACAGCACGTTCTCGCCCAGCCAAAGGTTGGCCCTGCCTAATGAAAACAGATGAAGCAGAGATAAAGTGTTTGCCGACATTAAGGGACTCATTTATCACCGTTAGCCCCCGAGCTATAGAACACCTTGGTCTGGAGCTCTCCTTTAACAGGCCCTGCCTCACAGCACCCTGGTGGCACGCTGCTGCCTTTCAGGCACATGAACACCTCCATCTTTACCTCTTTCTCTCTTATTCATTGCAGATTTTGCATCGATTTAACAGATAATATCACTGTTTACGTCTCTATACAGTCTCATGCACAGGGTTTGTATAAGCTGGAGTGAAGTTTGAACTGTAAAAAAAAAAAAAGTAAGTTTTGGAGGAACCTTTATCAAATCTAAAGGATTTGGCAGTCCCTGCGGGACCTCCATCACCGCGCCCTCAATGTTGACCCATGTGAGTTCAACAGCCATCCAAAGCCGAATCTCTTCCATTGAAGGGCCATGTTCTCATCTAGCTGCTCATCTTGCCTGTGTAATAATGAATCTTTTCGGCTGTGTTTAAAGCTGCTTAATTAAGTTCAAAGCAGCGCTCGGGGCACTGTGCGCCTGCTCAGCTGACCTCCCTATGAGTGGAAGTGTTGATTAGGAAGTGAAGAGACATGCAGGCACTGCAGGGGATGGCTATTGATTGAAAGGATAGAAAACCTCATTTGGATTTTGTGATTGGAATATCACACTGTACACGGGGGCTGTTTTTCTTCATTTGCCGAATAAC
This sequence comes from Heterobranchus longifilis, assembly GCA_028570985.1. Taxonomy (NCBI): domain Eukaryota; kingdom Metazoa; phylum Chordata; class Actinopteri; order Siluriformes; family Clariidae; genus Heterobranchus; species Heterobranchus longifilis. The sequence continues at coordinate 1,308 of JAOVVB010181386.1, read as the reverse complement.
AATAACTCCATTCCTGCGCTGACAGTTTGGCGAAATTGTCAACTAAGTGAGGAATTTCTGTGATAAGACTAAACGCCAGAGTTTTCCCTCATCCCAATAATAGCCCTTCACCCCGGCCCGAGTTGTCTGCACAATGTCGACCTTTCGACACCACCTCGCGAAAGTTGGCCGCTGTCGATCGATAGCGTGTTAGCTTTTTGTTTGAAGGTTCAGGCTGCCTTGGCTTTATTACAGCTGCTGAGAGTCATGGGGGAGTCGTGCACGGCTTTGTGAGAGAGGAGCTCCCTCTTGTTTGCCAAAAGTGTAATCCCGCCGTGACCCGCCGTGACCCTGCCCTGAGAGGAAAGCTGCTTAGACAGAAGTGCGTGTCTGTGGGAGCTCCCAGCTGCCTGGCCGTTCTCTCTGTCTCTCTTTTTCTCTCTATTTTTGCTCACTACATCTACTACCTCACACCTTTTTCCCCTTTTACAGCTCCATATACATATTTTTATGAACACAGAATCTCTCCTTTTGTCCATCACTCAATACTCCTCATCTTTTTCTGCCCTTTCTTTCTTTTACAGTTAACTCCATGCATGCTCAGCATCAATACTTCCAGGACGCCACCCCCTCCTCACCATCAAGGTTTTTATCCTGTGAAGGAGCCGAGGCTTTGCTAAGTGGAGACAGATCTCCTTTTTTTTTGCTCCAACAGAGAAAATAAACACAAAGTCCTGCCATAGACAGCCTTCAGTGCGGGCTGCAGAGCAGGACCACTGGCACACGGGGAAGAGAAAATGAAGGAAGAAAAAAATGACCTCTGGAATCGATTTGGCATGGGTTGAAGCCAGGGCAGAAACTGCGCGAAACAAGGCTCCGCTGAGGCTGCTTGTTGATTCGTAAATCTATTCATCTTTGAAAAAATTAGGCACTGAAATGAATTGGTGAATATAAAATTCCATGTTTATGCAGTCAGTCCTTAATAGTGTGTAGTAGTTGTGTGTCTACACAGGCTGCTGGAAATACATGCAGTTTTAAGCAAAGCCAAAAACAAAGATGTCAGGTTCAAGTCTGTGCAAAAAAAGACAATCCCCACCTGAGGGATCTGCAGGCTCGCGTGTTGCGGCACTCACTCACCACTCTGAGTTGAGTTGGACACGCATGGTGGGACATGTATTTACATGCATGTTTGGTGCCCAGCCCACGGGCATAGCATCACTGCCTGCCCGAACCCCCACTGCGCCCGTTCCCCGTTCTCTGGGGTGAGACATCACTCTGCGGGGGTCAGCAGCAATCTGATTCAGGAAGCACTGCGGGGGGTGTTTTGGG
>JAOVVB010181367.1:0-11233 GCA_028570985.1 Heterobranchus longifilis | reverse complement strand
TAAATTAATATTAGAGAGAGTTACAGGAAGCTGAAGTTTTGTTGTTTTGGCACAGCTTTAGTCAAATTTACCGGACTACTTTCTGCGGTGTGATTTACGTGCGTGTAACGTGTAACGCATAGCAACGGTCTGCCATACTTGACGACAGTCATCTGTCTGGAAATAACCTCGGACCTCAGACCTCGAAATATGGTGATTGACCAATCAGAATGCAGTATAACAAGGCCATGTAATAATTCATATTATTCTGAGGTATTTATCCAGCCAGACATCCATGTATTCATCACATTATCTCAACATCAACATCTCATTACATTTGTTTGAAGAAAGGCAAGGCAAGGAAAGGAAAGTTTATTTATATAGCACAATTCAACACAAGGCAATTCAAAGTGCTTCACATAAATATCAAAAGCAGCAAGACACAATTGAAAACAGTAAAAACAGTAAAACTGTTAAAAAGGAAGTTAAAAAAAAAAAAATTACAGCAGGATAAGAAAAGAAGTAAAATAATAAAAAACACAAGTTAGCATTGTGTAGTTAAAAAGTAAAAGCAGTAGAGTACAGCAGGTAAGCATTTAATTTAAGAGTACGCTTCAGTAAACAATAGTGTTTTTAGCCCTGATTTTAAGGAGCTGACCGTTTGAGCAGACCTCAGATCTGCAGGAAGTTTGTTCCACAGGTGAGGAGCATAACAACCGAATGCTGCCTCTTCCTGATTGATTTTTTTGTTAAGGCCTGTAAAGATGCCATTGCAATAACCCAACCTACGAAAAATGAATGCATGAATACGTTTTTCCATGTCTTGTTTAGACAGAAACCCCTTAATACGAGCTATGTTTTTCAGGTGATAATAGGCAGATTTAGTGATAAACTTTAGATGGTTGTTGAGGTTCAGGTCTGAGTCAATAATTACACCAAGATTTCGGGCTTGATTTGTAGCTGTCAATGACATAGAGCCAAGGTGAGCGCTGATCTTTGCCCTTTCATTTTTAGGGCCAAAAATGATCACCTCTGTCTTTTCTGCATTCAGCTGGAGAAAATTCTGGCACATCCACTCATTGATTTGATGAATACAGTTGCTCAATGAGAGTAAGGGACTGTAATCATGTGATGACACTGAAATATATAGTTGTGTGTCATCGGCATAAGTATGATAGGAGATGTTGTGATGTTCCATAATCTGAGCTAGGGGGAGCATATAGATGTTGAATAGCAGTGGTCCGAGAATGGACCCTTGAGGAACCCCACATGTGATCTTAGTTCTCTCAGATTCATGGTTTCCAATTGACACAAAAAAGTCCCTATCTTGTAAGTATGATTTGAACCATTGTAGCACAGTGCCAGTGAGTCCCACCCACTTTTCCAATCTGCTGAGTAGTATATTATGATCAACTGTGTCAAATGCAGCACTGAGATCTAGTAATACCAGAACAGAGGATCTGCATGCATCATTATTCAGATGAATATCATTTAAGACTTTGATAAGTACCGTCTCAGTGCTGTGGTGTGGCCGAAATCCAGACTGAAATGTGTTAAAAAGATTGTTTTGCATCATGAAAGCATGAATTTGCTGGAAAACAACCCTTTCAATGATTTTCCCCAAAAATGGCAGATTTGATATTGGCCTATAGTTACTAATTGTTGTGGCGTCCAGATTTGATTTTTTTAGAAGAGGTTTTATTACTGCAGTTTTCAAGGCCTGGGGAAACTGGCCTGCTTGAAGAGAGGTATTTATTATCTGCAGTACATCCGGAGCTAAGCAGTTAAAAACCATTTTAAAAAAGTTTGAAGGCAGAATATCGAGGCAGCATGTTGTGGGCTTTAATTTTGAAACCGTTTCCGTTAGAGTTGTATAATCTAGGAGGCTAAAATGTCCTAGATTAACTAGAGGATGGGAGGGCACAAGTGTTATCATTCCTGAGCTGGAGCTACATACTGCTCGTCTTATCTTTAATATTTTGTCTGTGAAAAAGGCTGCAAAGTCATTGCATGACTTATTAGACAGCAGTTCAGGAGGGATTGATGCTGTGGGGTTTGTCAGTCTGTCCACTACAGAAAAAAGTGTGCGGGCATTATTACTGTTTCTATTGATAATCCCTGAAAAATATGATTGCCTTGCATTCTTCAGTTCCTGGTTGTAGTTGCGAAGACTCTCTTTATAAATGTCGTAATATGCCTGGAGTTTGTTTTTACGCCACCTGCGTTCAGCTTGTCTACATACTCTTTTCTTTGCTTTAACCAGTGTGACGTTTCTCCAGGGTGACTTTTTCCTTCCTGACATAACTTTGATCTTAATTGGGGCGATAGAATCAATAACAATCATAACATTGGAACTAAAACTGTTTACAAGGTCTTCAAGGAGAGCTGAGGGCAGGGTTAGTGATGGTGTAAAACCCTGGGTGAATAATGCACAGGTGTTATCATTTATATAACGCTTTCTGATTACCTCTGCTTCACCTTTCATAGGATTAGCAAGGGTGGTCATTTTAAACAAAACACAGTAGTGATCAGAAAGCGCAACATCGTTCACCACCACCTCAGAGATATTAAGACCTTTAGAAATAATTAGATCTAATATGTGTCCTCTGTTATGTGTTGATTCTGTGACATGCTGAGAAAGCCCAAAATTATCCAGAATATTTAACAGTTCCTTAGCACACCCATCTTTAGGATTATCAACATGAATGTTAAAATCACCTACGAAACCAACACAGTTGAAATCCATGCACACAATAGACAGCAGTTTGGCAAACTCATCAAAAAACCTTGCATCATATTTAGGGGGTCTGTAGATGGTCACTAAAATTGCTCGACAGGGGGATTTTAACTGAATGGCAACATATTCAAAGGAGTCAAATTGACCATAATACATACATAGTGTATTTTTGCCTTTAGAACAGAGCATTTCTGGAGCTAAGGCGGATTTGTGCTTAATTTGAAAAGGATAAAAATAAGTTCTTCTACAGAGTGTTCCCTTAGACATTTCAAAGGTTTTATGAGGCAGTACAAATACACATTTCTTGTTCAGTATTTATTTTTTCTAAACTGTGGTTTATCACTGGTCACAGTGGAGCTGCAACTGATGAGAGTACAACAAGTCTTTTCATCAACTTGATGGCCACGAGGAACTGAATTAAATTGTGTTTTACAATATCTGTCTGTCGGCGGAAGATCATTAGGCCACTCAAAATTTAAAAAAAAAAAAACATCTTAAAGGAGTTTATAACTGAACAATATGGACAGGAATCTTTGTTTTCGTATTGGTGTTTGATTTCCTGCATTACTGAGACACACATGTTAATGTGTTTCCTGTGTGTGTATGTGAGAGTGTTTACATTAATTTCTATCATACTCAGTGTGCCCTGTCGTCTGAACAGTGGTTCACGGCTCCTCTGTGGTTCTGTACAATTGACCTTCAAATGCCAGGCTCATTGGCTCAGAGCTCGGTGCCTCCTGGAATAATCTGAAAGGTTAAATATGAGAGTGGAAACCAAAAAAAAAAAAGCGGGAGGGCTCCTGGAAGAGCCGCAGTCAATGAGCTAATGGGGACCCGAACAAAGCAAGAAGACGGAGATAAAGAGCGAAATACATAAACAGGTGCACGGGGACATGAGATCAGTGCAGAGAGAATCATGCTAAATGTCCTCAAGAGAATATATCTGTGATGTACTGAGAATGTTTTTTAGTGTATTTAAAATTACAGTCATGCCACAGATTGGCAACTCAGGTATCCATTCTCAGACTCTGTGAGAGATGCCTCCTTCAATTAGGTTTAATTAAAAGTACAACCATTTGTTTTGTTTTAGCATTTGAGACAGATGACAGAAAAGAGGGTCCACACTTGCACACACACATGCAGTTTTCTGCTGTTTACTAACCGTATGTTGTTAGAGTAGTGTATCGCTTTTGGAGAATAGTAGAGCCAGTGCGTAGTGCACGGGGAGGGTGAGAGAGTGACAGTGAATGCAGAGTAAATGGAAAAGAGTCGGAGCGGAGGAGAGTTTAGTAGTGAAGATCAAGTGAATGTACAGCAGAGTTGGCAGTTTTGTGCACTGTATCGTTAAGCTATCGCAGGAAAAGTTAACACCTATTTTCAGCGTGTGTCACACCAGAAAAAAAAGCAGGAAGACATACTTGTCTCCTGGCAATGGTTAAGGAGTCCATTGCTTATTTTTAACAGGTTTTCCAGTCTTTTAAAAACCTGCATATATGCGCTAATTTTGGTAGAAAAGGGGTATTAGACAGCATATAAGGACATTCACACCCCAGCATGGATGTACAAGGATAGAAAAAGACATAAGCAAAATAAATAGAAAATATACCCATTTAATCTGGTTTTGCTATTGTTACGATTGTGTTTAAACCAAATGATAAACCAAAAAAAAAAGAAAGCACCATCAGTGTGTGCACTGTTGATGTTTGAATAGTGGAGTGTGTGCAAACACAATGACAATCTATCATGATATGAATCAGTAAATAAACAAAAATACATTGGGACCTACTTGGGATATTGACATTTAGGTAATTAATGTAGTTTATCTGATGCTTATTTTTACACAACTCCACATGTCGTAAATACAAGTTCACAAGTTTAATTTGAAGGCAGCATTACTCACTCAGGTTGTACAACAGAACTGGCGACCACTTGTGGTTCAAACAACTGCGGTGTGTGACGTGAATGCAATGGAAGGGTGGGGGGGAGTTCGACACCAATAGTTGAATGTTATCAATAGCACCTTTAATATTGCAAATAAATAAATAAAAAACATTTTTCTATTCATTTGTTTTTTTTTACAAAATGACCAGAAACAGTGGTCCCCACCTGGTTGGTGGAGAATGAGAGTCCACTGTTGGTACTGTAGGCGTGTGTGTGTGTGTGTGTGTGTGTGTGTGTGTGTGTGTGTGTGTGTGTGTGTGTGTGTGTGTGTGTGTGTGTGTGTGCCTGCGTGCGTGCGCACGCACGCAAGTGAAACATTTAACTGCTCCGCGTGCGATACATTTAACTGCTCCACTGGAATGTGTTCCTCATTAACTTTTCTATGAAGTTCCAAATATATTTTACAAATCTATATATTTTCCACCCTAACATCAGTCTATAGGCTTTTGGTGTGTATCTGTGTATGTGTTGCCTCTGTGTACAGTATACCTCTATATAAGTGTGTTTATCTGCATGTATGTGTTTCCACCGGCCCCCCTGGAATGTTTTCCTGTATGAAGTCTTTCCCACATGCCACTGAGTTATGATGTTTCCATCAAATAGAGAACTAGACAGAAAGGCCCAGGCTGTCTAGAGCTGGCCTCGGTAAGTCCACTTAGTGCACATAACAACAGTACTGACAGGCGCACAGCCCTGACATATTGTTAATTGGAAATCTTGCAGCGCACTGCGGCCTTTATTGTAATTAGGAAGAACCTCTGAGAGAAACGGGTGGTGGGATGTTCCCGCATTGTGAAATGAATGAGGTAAATAGAATTATGTGCTGTGAAATGCTGCTTTTGTCACTATTAAATAAATATTACACAGTTGTCCTACAAACACAAAGGTTATTTCCATCAGAGCTCATTGAGGTCATTGATAGTAGTGAAGGAAGGTGATGAATAGCAAAGAAAATGAGAATACATAGATTAAACTAAATTATACAAAAAGTAGGTAATGCTCCCCTTTTGCCATAGAGGGTAATTGGGCTGGGTGATATGACGACATAAAAATGTCTAGCGCATATATTTTTCTATATCGTTTCCATCACAATATTTGCATCATTTGGACAACGCTATATGTTCTGATCCTTGCACGTGGGAGAGAACCACAGAGGCGCTGTTTTGCAGAAATCTGCTTGCCCAAAGTCAATTTTTACTTGGCCCTACAGAAATAGTTTTATTTATTAGCACTTATCAAATAACAACAAGACCAAAGTCAAGTTAAGAGAGTGTCAACTCTCAACAGTGATGAGAAGGAAGCGAGATGGATCACTCCTTAATAACTACAATCATTTGCTCTTTAATTCTTTATTACCACTTGACCAAACGAGCAAGTGAGTTGCTCGATTTATAAGCCTGACATGGCATTTTACTTACATTTTACAATCCTTATTGTTGAACCCTGCCAGAAAACATATATATATGAGACATGAAATGACCTATCTCGGGATAGAAGATTTTGGCCATTTGCTCACGTTGTTGTTCTTTGCTCGATTCTTTTACTTTATGCAGCAAAGACATTTGTGAGGGTCAATGGTGGATATCTAACGGTTGCCAGCAGCACAGGTTTGAATATGAATACCTATTCTAGCCACTCACATTCTGGGTGTAGGGCACCAGGGTCATTAAGGAAGTCAGAGCAGTTTATGAAAAGGCCTCTCACAGTTTGTGTGTGTATAAATCAATGTGACGCTAACTAAACAAACGCTGCTGGAGAGCACGGATAATGAACAGAAATGGACTGAAAGCAAACTGAGTCTTAATCATGGGACAGACATGATGGAGACAGAGAGGGGGGGGAGGCAGGTGGAAAATGGCATGAAAGAAATACTGAATATTACCAGTTACAAAGCTTAGAGAGAGCAGACCTGGGTTAAATGGTGTTCAGGTCTTGATTTTCATTTTAACTTTTTTGAAGTCGGCCTATGACAGTTTGAAATACTATTGTGTGATTGAATATTTGACTAGAATTACGTCCGCTTATCTCATGTGGTAAACCCCTGTAAACTGGTAAACTTGCTCTCACTAACAGCCTGTCAATATCCTATGGAGGCTGTGAGAAGACACACAGGGCTTCTTATTACATCTGTATTCAGAGGCGGCAACATTTCCCGGCCTTTATTCCTGACTATCAGCACAAACAAAGCCAAGGATGCGTCAATGTGAAGTGGGACACTTGCGGATTTGAGAGTAGCCATCGGTGATCTGACAAACTTAACACACCCATGGGTACCCGCTCAGTCACTGGGAGCAACTGTCTGCACATGAGGACAGGAGATAGAGAGGGTGACTTCTGGATGTGAATTTGGTGCCAATATTTCACTGAAAAATAGCAATCAGAAACAAATGACCCCAAAGTTTCAGACTATTGTTCATAAACAAACTAAGGGAAATAAAACTTACTGTATGGGGGATAAATAAATAAATATGCACACACACACACACACACAGATGGTGCAAGCAGATGAACGGGCAGACTGCCATTAAGCTATCCAAAATGCTTCAAAATGTACTGCGTCCTGTTTGTGCTCATCTGACAACATACTGAAATGACAAAGGAAAAAATGAGAAAAACATGTTTAGTTGAAAAACGTTTACTCTAAAATTAGAGTTAAAAATCCCACTGGTTCTCTAAGAGTGTGTATGATAGCTTTCAAGGAGCAATTTCCTCGAGCAGTAAGCTTTGAGTGAAAATAAAGTGAGGAAAGCCTGCTGAAAAATATTTTGGCTCTGTGCAGAAACTGTTTATAGATATATTTCTTTTTATTGTGTGTAGGCAAGGGGCATATCTTGGTTATGATTGCACAGTGTGTGCACACTTTGACAATATTCTAGTTGTTAAGGTTAATATAAAGCAAGGTGAGTAAAATGATGCACCTTATCCAACAGGTGGCATACACTAACAGACTGAAAGCATGCGGGTACTATGAATGACTGTCAAACATTCACAGAAGAAAAAAAAAGTACTCAATGCTACAGAAGTGTACTGCACTCCAGAGTGTATTTCACTTCTCTAGAAAACACATCAGCCTGTATTTTATTTAACGTACTATTTAATCTACTGTATGTGAGCTGATTCTAATATTCTTCTTCTGCTCTCACTATTATATAAGTGAAGGACATAGACCTTAGGCTATTTAAAGCATATTTATACAATATAATTACATATTTTATCTTTACATTCTATGGTGCAGGCAAGCTACACACTTCCAACTAGAAGGGTACTTGGACAGCGCAGACCTCCGCCACACATGCCTGATCTCTTAGTTAACGGTCCAACTTGAGGGGGAATTCATGTGAATTTCTCCAGGCCGGAACATATTTTTCCCATTATTCCGACACCACATGAATGCAGCACAATGCCCTATCTAGCAATGTTAACAAAAGTGAAAAATAATCCGCCCCATGATTCAGATCTGCTCCAAAATGTAATACGTTTTTCCTTGGTCCATACTACACCGTTCCGCCAAGTTTCTTGAAAATCAGGCCAGTAGATTTTCTGTAACCCTGCTGACAAACAGACAAACTGAGTTTCTAGTGTGTGGACACAAGAAAAAGAGGGTTTCTTAATATTATGAAAAGTTCCTACGGTCTGGAAAGTTAAACGGCCTTGTTGAATACTGCATTCTGATTGGTCAATCACGACATTATGAGGTCTGTTATTTCCGAACAGATGACGTCATCAAAACAGAGCGTTGCTAAGGGCGCTGTGCTGGAGGACCACGCACATCAATCACTCTGCAGAAAGCAGTCCGGTAAATTTAACTTCAGCTGTGGCAAAACAACAAAACTTTAGCTTCCAGTTCATCTTTCTAAGGGAATTTCTTTCTAAACAAATCGTATTTTTTTCAAAATAGTTGAGCTACACTACAATATTTCCAAGTACCCCCTGGTAACTGAAAAGTACCCCCTAGGATACAAATACAGCAGGTTGGGAATCGTTGGATTAAAGAATATAATTAAAGTTGAACTGGCTCCGTCGGTTTACCCCGGAGGGATTAACAAACACACCTATTCCTTTTTACTTGACACACTTTTTCTCCCACGATTTTCTATTCAGAGACAACTATTTGCCCTCCCTCTTCCACAGAGAAAATCCTCCTCTCTGTTCCCTCTGGTAAACTACTAAAAAGACATCAAGGGTAAAAACAGAAAATCCTCCCTCTCTGTCCGTACCTGGGACATCCTCTCGCGGTGCTTGGCCTCCAGGCTCTCTTTGGCCTTCTGGAAGTGGGCGTGTTCGTTTTCATCGGCAGGCGTTTCCAGGTAGTGGTCCACGGCGTCGGGGGAGCTGGGTGTGGCTGTGGGTACTGCATGACACGGAAGTAGAGGGAGAAAAGAGAGAAGACAGAGAGGGTGACAAGACTTTCAGTGAAGGATCTTTTTATTGCACTTTTATTTGGTGGAACTGTGTTTCCTCAGCACACACACACAAAACACAAAGGGGTTAATAGGGTTAGTGAGTATGGAGGACACAACCTGCCCAAATCAAAACTAAATACATAAATAAATACATGATTAAATAAATATGACATTTGAATGTCATTAAATGTACCAAAAATAATATTAAAAATACATGCAGGCATAAATTAATTGATAAAATGTGACATTAATTGATATTTCTGTTTTTATTTCCTTCTTTATTTATTTACCTTTGTATTAATTCCCCTATTTAATTATTTACTTTCCTATTTAATTGTACCTTTTATTTATTTATATTAATTTTTTAAAATTTATTTATTTATTTTCTGAATTATTTTCCCTTTGCTTTGTTCCCCCTATTTATTTCCCCAAACTTATTTAATTCTGTATTATTGTCTTTATACATCGCTTTTTACATTTCTTTATACATCTCTTTTTACATTTATTTATACATTTCTTTTTATATACATTTTTAGATTTATACAGAAATGAATATGTTTGAAAAAAATAAGGGGAACAATGGAAAGTGAAAATAATACAGAAAATAAATAAATGTAAGAATAAAATTGAAAAAATAATTAAAATAAATACAAAAATAAATAAAAGGGACAACGAAATAAATAAATAAATAAATAAATAGGGGGATTAGTACAAAGGTAAATAAATGTAGAAATATACATTTATGTCACATTTTATCAATTAATTAATGCCTACATTTATTTGTAATATTATTTTGGTACATTTAATGGCATATTAATTTATTTATCAAGTCATTTATTTATTTATTTATGCATGTATTTATTGTTGGCAGGTTGTGTCCGTCATAAGGGTGAGATCAGGAGAGAAAGAAAACAAAATAGTAGCTGTAGCTGGAAGGCAGCACCCTCCAAAAGCAGTGAATACCTCAGATGACTTGTGGTCTTTTGTAGAAGAGAGGCGAAACCTCTCTCTCATTTATATAACTTCACTCAGAGCGTGATACGGCTCTCATGCCAAAACACTGACGCTGGAATATATCCTGTGGGCTCAAAAGCACGCACTGAACTCTGGTCCACTTACCAGCAAGAAATAGAAATGGACCACATGTTGTGTGAAAACCTGGATTTATTCTGTGGAAAGTTGATTATCTTTCCCCAAGTGTGCAATCGACAGTTGTCGGTGGTACGTATGTGAATGCGTGTGCATGCGTGAAGGTCGCACGTCATGTGAAATTGGTTATGTCTGCTGCGAGCGCATGACGGCACAAGACACAAAAACAACAGAGAGATGTTCTGCACTTTGACCTGAGCAGAGTGTTTTATTAACTTTGGTCCCTCAAAATCATTTAAAGGATCAGTTCACCTAAATTACAATTTCTCACTGAGCTCGAGTGGTATCATGCAGATAGTTTTATGTATCCAGGTTTAGAAATGGCTGTCTCCACCCCAACACAATGGAGGGGAAAGCAAGGAAAAATTACACAGGGTTCCCACACCTTCTCAAACATCAAATTCAAGGACTGTTAGCTACAAAATCCCACAATACAATGCTTTGCTTTCAATAGATGTATAAATTATAGTTATAAGACATTACACCTGGTGCAAAGTGATGGCAGTTCATAATCATTATTGTCCAAAATATCAATTTACTTCTCATTATTGAGTTCCTAAGAGGCAGTGAAAGACTGTTTTTGCTTTGCTCTAATTAATCTAAATATAAAGTGCATCACTTTCCAAGTGCTGCAGGACTTTCCTGAGTACAACCGTTAAAAATAATGAAAGCTTTCACTGTACAAACAGAACAAAGACAGAAAAGGGACGTTTCCTGTGTGAAAATGACTTGGATTATTACTGTAATTACCATATGCATTGTATTTACAAAAAACTAACATTTGACAAAATACCATGCATTGCATTTAGACTGTTAATTGACCACACATGCATCGTGTGTGTCTGTGGAGGAAATAAGATACTGCAGCACTTTCTCACCTCCACAATGCTCAGCAGAGCAGAAATCCCACACCAAAAACACACATGCACACACACACACTCTCACACCTAAAACACACACACACACACACTGTGGATAAAATTAGATCAAAATATAGGGAGATGGAGATAGCATGACTCCATTT
>JAOVVB010181356.1:0-11234 GCA_028570985.1 Heterobranchus longifilis | reverse complement strand
ATAACTGGTACTTTTACTTAAACGTACAATATATAATATTCTGCCGCTAGGGGGTCTCACAATCAAAATAATGACAAAGGCCAGTTATTGCGGTCAGAGTCTCCCGGTTTGGATTACTTCAGTGTTCATCGTTCAGCAGGTTTTTTTTACCGGGAGCCGAATTATTCACACAGGTCTCCTCTTCTCCAAAACAAATGGACCCTGTGATTTTAACCGGTAAAAACACTGAATAAAGCAGTTTCATGTTAAAAAACAGTGTTTCTCCAACGGGGTTCAGCTTCCGGTGGAGTCTCTATTGTGAAAAGTGTGCTCACCTTTTTTCTCTGATGACTCAAGATTCAGACTCCTTCTCTCCAATACAAATGGAGCCGGTGATTTAAACCGGTAACAACACGGAATAAAGCAGTTTCACGTTCAGACGCGGTTCAGTCAACAGAGCTAGCTAGTTAGCTGCTGCTAACTTTCGCACTTTGTTTCTCTGATAACTTCAGATCCAGACGGTCTCCCAGTTAAAATATATACTTTCAAGCCACCAAGATCTAAAAAGTGTATCATAAAAATGTGGCTTGAAACCAGATAAAAAGTTAATTTATGACTCGTTTTCACTCTTTTGCGGATCCTGACGTGATGACGCAATTGACAGGCGTTCTGCGCCTGCGACCTAAAGACATGGCGCGTGTCCTCATTAAAATGACCCATTTCTCTGGGGTTGAATTTTGTTGGAAACATTTGGGTAACTTCTGTGACTCTTTGTCATCTCAGCCACAACATTTGTACTGTTGTATGTGTGTCTTTGTCAGCTTATGTCACTACTAAGCCTCTATATGTTATTTGTTATCTGTTTGCTGTGTAACATCCACCTGCCAAGGGAAAAAGGTGGAAATTAGCCTACGGCTAAAATCTTGCATATTTAGATGTAAATGTTTATTAATATGCCCTTTTTTCAATAAATAAATTGAAATTGAATTTCCGTCCATCTCCGTCCGAGCAGCACTTGAACTTTGTTCGAAGTTTGAAAGAGACACTGAATAAGTACCAGATATAAAAAAGAAGCAACCATGTAACATTTTCACTGGTCTCCATGCTGCTTTCTGTTTATTAACCAGCACGTTTATGACGATGAACGTGACATACCAGGAAAAAAAAACACAAAGGCATACTCTACTGGCAATGAGAAAGGAGTCTATCGCCTATTTTTGGCGGGTTTTCCTGCGTTTAAAAAAACTTGAATATACACGCTACAGTAATTTTGGTAGAAAAGTGTATATGACAGAAAATGAGGGCGCTTACCGTACTCCTTTTCATTGACCTCTGAGATAGGCTCAGAGAAGATGGAGCAAAAGGAGATGGCAGAAGCAGCAGAGTGGTTGCGGGAATGCCCCATGTGGTGTGGGACTTTCTTGTCGTTTTTCAGAGCCTCCTCGGCCTGCTCCTGCTCCAGAGCGGACACCATGTCCTTGTAGGCCTTCCTGGCCTCTTCTGTCAGAGACACCAAACGGTTGAAGAGACCCTGAAGGAGGTTTAACCAAGTTAGTAAGATGCAAAAAAACAAACATAAGATGCTTATAGATTATCCTGTATTTGTTAATTCATTCACCTAGTGTTAAGATAGATAGATTGGGTGGATAGATAATAAAGTATTTACAAAGGATAAAAGGTTTTAGTGGATGGGAGCGACTTACCTCAGCTCCAGAATAATTGAAAATGCCAACCACACTAACAGGCACTAGTTTGTTGACACAGCGTCCAAGAGCTTTTCTGCCCAAGGCAAACACAAATGGGATCTCCTGATCCCTAGCCATGGCAATTACATTATATAGAGCTTAATCCAAACCACCTGCAACACAGTAAACAATTAGTGACTCAAATGTGTTAAATTTGAGAAAATAAATTAACAAAAACAACAGAAGATACCAGCTGATGACTTGAACACAGAAGTGCAAAAACCTGCTGTTTTGTGAATATCGAAGTTGGGCCTGGTAAGTGTATACTGTACAGTATACAGTGTATTCTGGTGAGTGCTTATCATGAGCTTCTTGCTTTTTTGGAAAATTTAAAACTGCAATAACTGAGTTTTGACCCACTTGAAGAACAGACCATTGTCAATAACAGCACAGTGGTATTTCTGGGCAAATGCAAGTCAAATATTCAGTCTTCTAACTCTGTTTTTGGTCTCTTCCAACTCCTGAGAGAAATATCACCATGTCTACCAGTTAGTCAGTCTGCCGTTTTGTATTAAACAGGTAGTGTACAGTGTTTTTTAGAGCTTTTCTTTCTAAAAATGATCCTATGAGAGCGGTAAGAGTGAACCAATACAGTAAAGTTGTGGGATGGACAGTGAGCTGAAAACTGATAATTCTCTGTAGGTTCATAACTACAAGCGACCCCTTTCACATTGTCATTTGATACACTGTTTTCCTAAAAATATCGATTATAGCCGATTTAAACGTGTTTACAGCTCAGATGGTCAGATCGCAGACACTTTGATAAAATATGGAGTGATGCTGGAGACGCACCTTTGGCCTGGATCTTCTCACAGTTGGGAGAAATGATGACACACTTAATCTTATGCAACTTCATGTGCTTGGTGACTTCTCTGAGACCCATGACCAGGCGGCGTTTGGATTTGGCCTTGGTAGGATCCTTCTGGTAGACCCGCTCCTGGAAGCGCACCAGTTCCTGTAACAGCATGGTCACGCTCTCGTCGATCTCCTTACTCAGCACTTGGTTACAGTACCTGCAGAAGAAAGAGCGTGAGAGTAAAAATAGTGTTGTCATCTTTTGGGTGGCAACCAAGCTAGCAATGACGATTGCCATTAATATTAACGAGCACAAATAATGCTGCAAAATGTTAATTAGAACTTAAACGATTAGTTTATTAACCGATTCAAGTCACAAAATCTGCATGATTTTGATAATAAAAAAACAAACATTTTTTTCAAGCAAAATGATAAACATCCCTTTGTTGCAGCCCCAAAACTGTGAACACATGTTGCTTCTCATTGGCCTCTTTCACACAGAGATTCTGCAATATTGCCGTAATGAACAGCGTCTGAGTACAGTGTGACAGCCAGTCTGCAGAAATATGTGTTTATCAACCCGAACTGCAGTAGCACAATTATCAGTAGAGAAAAAGACAGATGGACTGAGCTCTGCAGCGCGGGTGTGTGTTTGAGAGAGAGAGAGAGAAAAAGAGAGAGGGGAAGAGAAGGTGGACTATTGCAAAGTTTCTGTAAGTTATTAATAACTTAGGCTACTTGAAGCACTGCTTGACCCTCCTGTGGGTCGACTCGCGCATCACTACTGTGTGTAGTCCAGCCATGCCGGCTGTTTCTTACACACAGACCGCTCTTTTATGGCTCTGTGATTATCTCCACTGCTGGATTAAAGGCAGATCAACTCTGTCCCCCCCCCATTCCCACTTTGTAACTTTCATACAGATGGCGAGGCGAAATAAAGGCGCAACATTCCCGCCCTTGAACAAGCTGTGTGAAAGGGACTTTTGTATTATATAACAGTTAACTGAACAGGTTTAGGTTTTGGAGTGTTGGTCCAACAAAACAAGCAATTTGATGAGATTTTAAAAAATTGTGATGGGCATTTTCTACTATTCTCTGACATTTCATAGATTAAAAAAATAACAATCAAGTAGTCCATGATGAAAATAATTGTTGATCTTAAAATGGCTCATTTAAAGTTCATAGAGCTGTTGATGACAGCTTTGTTTAACTGCTTGTTGGTTATGTTTATGCTGTTACACTTTGCTGCTATCTGACCCCTTTTCTGAATCAGGATGAGCCTCGCAGCCTCTCTAAGAAAAGCAGATCAGATAGCATGCATGCTCCCAGTGGCTCTGTGGTTTGATGAAATATCCATCGGAAGATCGACGTAGTGTGGCCTGAGGAACAAGAGTCCTGGCGGTCAGAGCTGAGAGGAGGAGCTTGGCAACTGAGGCCTTTTGGAGGCTTTAAATGCAAAATCTGTTAGCGAAGGGTGGGCTGGGACAATAGGGCTACAGCACAGGACACAAAGCTGTGTTTGTGACCATTGGCATACATTTCTGCTGAGAAGGAACAATGTGCTTGGCATCTGTGCCATACTCAATTCTTTATTGTACAGTTCCATCCTTAAAAACACCCGTTAGCTTTCCGAGTACGCTTTTCACAGCCAAGGCTCTGGTTTTTGAGTGGGAGAAGTATTTGCTGTGCTAACCATTTTTGGTGCATTTTTGAGACATTCAGATGCCAGGGATTCCTACAAAAGGTCTGCTCTGTTCAATATTCCGTTTCTGTGTACTTACTCTCTGAAACGCCGGCTGTGGATCTTGGTGATGGCGTTTGAGGCCATGGGACTCCCGATGCCAGAGCTGGCAGGAGAACCCTGGGACACGGGGGTGATGCTATATGGAGAGTTCTGACTGGCCGGGGACAGGGATGCATCGCTGGGCATACTCAGTCCATTTTCTGTGGTACAAACAGCAGATCAGAAATAACCATTACAAAATGTATCATGGATAAAAGAAATATCAGTTCACAAGTGAATAGTTTTCACTTCTTAACCCTCTGAACCCCAAAAAGCATGTTTTCTTTTTTTTTTTAAATGTCAAAATTACACCATTTATCATAGCCAGAAACTGTAAAAACAGACATTATCATCAGATTTTGAACTTTCCGTCGATCCTTTAACCAAATCTAAGCTTAAAATAGTGATATTTCAGTCTCATTTAAAATTTAGCAAAAAAGAAGCTGTTTGCACAAACCAGATCCTGAATGACTGGGCTGAGATCAACAGTCACGTGACAAAGATTTAGCGAAACTTTGACTGAACTGCAGGATGTTTACACAAAGCAGAGAGGAAAAGTTGTAAGTAGAGATTGTAAAAATGTAAATAGTTCAATATGTATAGCATGTGGAGCCTCCATTCTTTTTCCATTCGTTGTGGGTAAGAATGGTGTGTATATAGATTCCATTTCAATCCAGTTTTTGTAAAATAAATTATCAAAGAAATTCAACTTGCTTTTTTTCTTTTTTTATGATTTATGGCATTATAACTGTGTTTACTGCACAAAAGACATTTTTAAGTTTTAAGTTGTTAAGTAATTAACAAAATGTGACAGGAGCAAAAAAACGCCCAGAAACGGCTTGGGGTTCAGAGGGTTAATAATAAATGACCCTCACCTTCTTGGGAGGCAGGCTCTCGAGCAAGATCGTCAGTAAATTGTAAACACTCATCCCCGTGCTCCTCCTGGCCTGAAGACTCTTGTTCTACGCTCGTCTTCCCTTTCTTCCCTTCGCGTTCCTTCAAGATAATCTATCGAAACACAGAACAAAAATGTTAAAAACAAGGGCATTAAAAAGATTTGTAGGTTCAAAGATCTCCATTCCTTTTACAATTTTGTACATAGACTAAATAAATCTTCCTCCCACCTCTACTCAGTTATTAACTTCAAATTAAATCATTAACCTTCTTAAGGGCTGTCGGCCGTTTCACTTTGGGGATCTCTCTCTCCTTCCCTCTCTTGATACGGGGCGCGGTGGAATCCAGGGAATTGTGGGGGGCGGAGTATGGCTGCTGATGAGCCTTCAGCATGGACGGCACGCTGGTCGTGCCTGAACCGTGGAATGGAGTAGTTGTTCCAACTAGAGAGAAGTTAGTATACAGGCAGAATGTCAATATGTTTACATGTACGTTAAAACGAAATTAGGAGTATGTGAGTCTGACTATCACTATATTTTCAAACATGTTTTTATGGGAATCTAAGGACATTCACAAAGGCACAGAAATGTCAACATTTCTGCAGCATTAGCCAAAAACTACACAATGGGACGTGGGGAAAGTCCTAAAAATCATGATGATAAATTCACTAACACTGCATCAAAGATACTTAAAGGGATAGTTTGGATCTTTTGAAGTGAGGTTGTATGAAGTACTTATCTATAGTCACTAGTAGGGATGGGACAATAATCGATTTTATCATGGATCGCGATAAAAACACTCACAATAAGTTGATCGTGGTGAATTTCCATTATTGGGATAATTGTGAATATTCTCATAAATTGCCTGCAGTTTATTACAGTGTCCTATCTGTGACACAATAAAAATATTTGTTTTTTAAAAAAAGTTGTAATGAATCAAGAAAAAAAAGTCCTTATTTTTCAAGAAAAAAAAATCACAATTTTATGAGAAAAAAAGTTGCAATGTTTCGAGAAAGAACTTGTAATGCTTCAAGAAAAAGTCACAATTTTAGGAGCAAAAAAGTCTAAATGTTTCATGAAAAACGTCAAAACAAAGCAAAGTGTAAGGTAAAGTGATCCCAGTGTGTTTTAGTGCCTTTTTCAGAGGTTTAAGCATATTTCGATGATTATCGGGATAATATCATGAAACGCAATTATTTTGGCCAGGAAAATCGTGCCATGAAATTTTCATATTGTCCCATGCCGAGTCACTAGTCAGTGTATTACCTTTAACAATGACACACTATAGCCTCGAGTTGAATCAACACTTTAACAAACCTCTTAAACCCAATATTGCCATTTACTGCAGGACTGATGTATTGTCAAAGGCTTGTTTATTGTCATATATCACTTGTTAATGTCTGATTGAGTTTATGAATACCTGTAAAAGACAGTGGCTTGGTATTGTTGAGTTGTCTGGCTTTCATAGCCTGCTGGTGTTTCTCCAAAGCTGCCAGCATGTCTCCCAGATCCAGCTCCACAGAGGTTTTACTCTTCTTCCCCGCTGCTTTGGTGAACGCCTCCTGCCAGGCGAGGAAAGAAAAGGCAGAACAAGGTCAAATACAACTGAAGATCACAACTGTTATCATTGGCCAGGCACTGGTGAGGACCAAGTTTATACCTGTAATTTCTTCTGCTCCATGCTGATTTCAGAGTACTCCTGTGCAGTGGCCAAGGCAGCAGCCAGAGCCTTCTTCCTCTGGCTCTTGGCCCTCTTGGGAACAGAGGTGGTAATGGGGATGGGTGTCTGCACAATGTTGATAGGGGAGTTTTCTGGCAGGTTATCCAGCTGTGATGCGTGCAGAGACACAAATGAGTATTTAGTCGGGGTGTAAAGAAGAACAGATACAAGAGTCAGATATACGACTGCATGGATCCACAAACACCTGACCCAAATTCTGCACAAAAATTGATACGTCTGTCAAGAAACAATCTTTTCCAAAGTGCTCGCTGTGCCTCTTGTCTGTCTGTCTGTCTGTGTGTGAGACCTGTGCCTCTCCTGCTGGTTTGCAACGTTTCCCAATCACATAATCAAGGGCCCACAACATTCACAAACTGAAACAAATGTCAGTACCACTGCGTACAGTGCTGCCTGATGTTTACATCGTATTTGCAGTCTTTAAAACATGCAGCAGTATCGTAAAATACTATAAGCCCGGGGCACCACAAACTTAAGGCGACATGTACACTGACAGTAAAGTTACCAGGATGAGCAGTCAACAAAAGACGAGTAACACAGCTAACGTTGCCTCCAAGTGACTCCTGGTTTAAGGCTCACCTGTTACTGAAGACATGCCGTTTTATTTACAGGGACATGCATCGTTATTACAAATACTAAATTCAGAGTAACACTGACCCAGAAGTGAGATAAACAACCCGTAGCAGCATTTCAGTGGAAATTTCAGCCAAAAACTTATCCAGTGCCCATGTTTACTGCTGTTAGTTTAGCATAAGACATAATTTTCTGATTTAGTATTTTTTTTTTAAATTGAGGAAATACATTATTTTATTCACACTTATTATCCAGGGACAACAGATGCAAATTAGAATGATTCTGATTAGCATTGTGCTATATGTGGTGCAATATATTTATTGTACACTGTCCCTGTTTTAAATAAACCAATACATGAAAAATGAAAAATTAAGAGTGTGAAAATATCAAATACTTTGAATTGTATTTGATTGATTGATTGATTGATTGATTTTATTCATGAATTATCAGATACAGAAACAAAAATCCAAAGGATGACATGTTAATTTCCAACATGGTCCCAAGATGTTAGAAGACAAAGAAAACACCAAGAAGCACATTCAACATAAAAACTAAACAAACACTATCCTGAAATCCAAAAACACATCACCACCATTTAACATTTATTAATCAAAACAAGGACCCCTAAAATAATAATTTCATTATAAATCTGTTACCCTAAGTCCTAACATGACTTCTATAAGCTCCTCTCACATTTAAAGACCACAACATGGCCCCCGTGTAAAAAAAAAAAAGAAACTTCTGGCTACAGTATTCACTCAAGGCACTTTACATAATACCAGGGCCACTGTGCGTTCATGTAGTGTATTGTATCATTACATTACATTACTGCATGTAATGTAGGCTACATATACTGAATGTTGATATTGTTGATGTATTACTGTATTAATATATTGCTGTTTCCTGTTGCTCTGGTCTCAAAACATCTCACCAGAGGACTACAGCTGAAAATTATCCAGCTGGCTAACACTGGCGCATTTACAGTAATGTTGATTAATGTGCATTGTCCTTTATAAATAAATAGATAAATAAAATGAAAATGTATTGATTTATTAATTGGCACCGTTTTTGTATAACGTATCTAGACACAGTACGTATCAAATCGTCTGAGAGTGAGAGATACACACCCCTAGTTAAGTATTTAGTAAGTCCTGCAGACAGTCAGCACATGAGACAGAGAGCCTTCATACACAGTTGTCTTCAACTTACCAGGTTTTTGGGCAGTTTAGGTTGCGCGTGTGTCTGGGCTGCAGCAGATTCTGGTTTATTGCGTTGGGCAGCCGCTCCAGTTGCAAGATCTGGGAACTCATCTTCATCCTGACAAACACGAAGAGAACATTTCAGCACAACAAACACACTCTGCCTAAAATAATTGTATAATGAGTGTGATGGTGACAGTGCTGCATTGAGAATTCACTACAATGAGAAACCTTCTCTCACCTCAAAGTAGAGGGGCTCTGGGGTGAGCTCAGTGCCAGTGACCACTGCTGGCTGCAGCCTTTGTTCTGACTGGTTGGACGCCACACGCCCTGGATAGCCACTGTGGAAATCCTGGAAGGCAGAGACAGACGGAGAACACAGGGGTCAAACAGCGTACCACTGGTGTTCCGTATGTTTATTGTCCTCTGTGTGTTTGTGTCAAGTGAGGGAAACATGGTAGGAAAGGAGGCAAGAGCGAACAATACTGTACTTGCAAGCTGCATCACTATTGTTGGTGATAATTTTTCCTTGCACATGAAAGTTTCCCGTGTATATACCCCTGTGAATGGCTGTTTAGTTTTGTTTCAATTGTGTATTGACTGTGTGTGACGGACAGATGTGCATTATGTGAGAGATTTGTGCGTTTGGAACTGGCGATGAGTTTTGATAGCCCTCTGCTGAAGATCTTCAAACGGCAGCAAAAATCAACAACAGCATGCCAATGAGTCATGTCAATATAATTATAATACTAAATATATACTGCAGTTGAGCCTTTTTTACTATGCACCAGAACTTTGTAACTCCTTACCAAAGGCTGTAAGAGATGTAAGCTCTGTGAACATTTTTAAACAACAATTGAAAACTAACCATCACCCTTCCCTTGTTTTAGTCTTATTTTTTTATGTTTTATTTTTTGTTACGCCTTTCCTGTTTTGTTTTTATTTATTCTTTTAACATTCTCTGTTGTTCCTAGTATATCTGACTTTGCTATTTGCTGCCTTTTATTTATTTTCTTTGCTGGTTTTATCACACAGTATTTGCTTTTATCTACTCCCTTAAGCACTTTCAGCTACACCGCCTGTATGAAAGGTGCTATATAAATAAAGTTTATTAATAAAGTTCTTATTAGTCAAGTATTTCTCAAAACTCTCTGGGTGTTATCAGAGAGCAATTACATGAATTAGCATCCCTTATTTCAGCTAATTAGGGATGCTAATATTGCACATCACGTTTCTATGAAGCCAAAATCAGGATAAGAAAATGTTGACAGACAGTGTCTAACGCCTGTTCTTTCCTGCTCCCCTGGGTATTCTTTATGTTGATACCACTGTCTTCAGTTGTTGCTAAACTACTGCTTATTTGTTGTCTAAGTACATTTTTGTTCCCTACACAGCATGTGGGCTTTGTTCCCGACAGAATGGAGAATTACTGTACATTGATCCCTCCTCGTCTGCTGCTCAGTAGGCATTTTACCTATTCTCATTACTTAATGCCACAGTTGTTCCCCTGACATACAGCAGCATTTCACTCAGTGTCTGCTCCGGTGGCATCTGCTGTACCTGTGAGAAGTTTCTCTGTTCAGGATTCTTCCTCTGGTCTGTTCTGTGAAACTGACCGTTCCTGTCCCCCCAGGACTTCGGGGTAGCCTGAGAGGCTACATTTACCCAGGTACCTGCTAATGAATAAAAAGGTAAAAGATAAATCTCCATTTGTAATGTATTATATACAGGATGCATCACAAATATGGCTATGAAACAGGGGTGGCTGATATGGCAAAAATATCATATCACTATTTTTTTCAGACAAGATCACAATCTATCACAATTCTTTTTCATGTTGGTTTTCAGGACTATTTTGCAAACTAATGTCCCTATTTAAACAAATATACAACAAAGCACTGCACCAAATTCTCTTCTCAAATTGAACACTTTCAAGTTTCTTTAAATATTTATCACTTACTGGTGGTTACTTTTCCACTTATTGGATTTTAAAAGACTGTTGGAGTTCAGTCTTTTTAACATCCAACTTTAACAAACTCAGAACTTTAATAATCTACCACACACGCACACACGCACACACACCCGCACACTGGACAGCAGGGGTGGTATGTAGATTGAAGTATGTAAGGCAGAACCAAAGTTCACAAGTGCGAGTTGATCCCGGACACTTTTAGCTGTCGGACCTTAGTAACAGGTGTTGAGGTTAGCACAAGCCGATGCCGTGCTTGTAAGTTAAACAGCAGAGCTAGAAGTCCCTGCTTGTGACAAACACACATTGTTTGTCTCACGATTAACAGCAATTCATCGCTGACTTAATGCATCATTCCTCCGCTGCCTCCACACTCGAGTGCCGTACGTAACGTGCGCACATCCAAGCAGCAGCACTAATCATTTAGCAGCACGCTGCGCCGCTGTTTAATGCAGGGCAGGATTGAAAACTACGACTGATAGAATGTGCACTGTAGCACAATAACAATGATCTCTCTGTAAAGGCAGATCGTGGAGATATTTTAATCATCGATGATCTAA
>JAOVVB010181345.1:0-11234 GCA_028570985.1 Heterobranchus longifilis | reverse complement strand
AGAGAGATTTAGCATCAGTGTGAGCAGCAAGCCGATGTTCACTGACACACTCACACCACCGGGATCATTGTGAGTGACAGCACACACACACACACACACACACGCGCAATATATTGACAGCCATCTTGGGAAAAGCACAGCAAAGGATAGGGAAGAAAAAATGACAGGAAGGTAGAGAAAGAGAGAAAGATTGTAAAAGTGAAGAAGAGATCGATAGAAAGAGATAGAGTGATAAAGGGATAGATTGACAGAAAGATAAAGAGAAGTAGACACATGATGTAACAGTTGAGAAAAAAGTAGTAGACGGAGACAGGGAAAGAGAGACAGGCAGAGAAAAAGAGAAGCAGAAAATAGAGACGGATAGAGTAAGAAAGAGATAAAGAGGCTGATGAGGAAGCGACAGACAGAGAATGAGTGACAGAAGTGACGGAAAAAAGAGATGGAAAGACAAGAATAAAGGAATAAAAGGGGACAGACATACAGTAGAGAAAAAGAGAGAAGTGGAGGAGAATGAGATAAAGAAAATGTTTAAAGGAAAGAATAGTGATAGACAGGGAGGGAGACAAAGAGACAAAAAATGAAGGAAGAGAGAGACAGAGGAAGAGAAAGAGAGACTTAGAGGAAAGGCTTAGAGAAAAGAAAGAGACAGAAAGACTAAAAGGAAGACAAAAAAAGAGAGATAGAATAGTGAAATATAGACCAAGAGGAAGAGAAAACATCAAAACACCACTTTCTCTTTCAGTCCGTTCGGAGCGAATGTGTCTTCTTTACCCCGAGCTCTCGTTCTTCTCGTCCGGATAACGAACAGAAAACCCCAATCCAAACGCATGCCTGAATAAAACACACTTCATGAAAGTCAGATGAAGTGCAGCAACGCTCCCAGAAGAGCGCTAATTTAATAAACAAACGGCAGTAATTGACGTTGAGCTCGTGTAATTGACGGCTATGTTGATGGAACACTTAATTGAAAAAGCTTTTTGTCCTGAATATGAATATTTATTTCATTACCGAGCACTATAGACAGTGCATACATCCCTCAGACGCCATCGCTCTTTATTAAAACCTGGATAAACGTCTCACATTGTAATAAATTACATCTACATTTTATTAAAATATGGTAAAGTCCTAGTAAGTAGATATGTAGCTACAATTGCTCACCTAGCTGCTAGTAATCCAAAAGCCAACCAGTTTTACATGCTAACAGCTTTTTAGCTATAAATTATCTACAGTATATTTCTTTTTAAAAAGACGTTTATATTAAAGCTAAAATATATTACCAGCTTCACTCAAATTTGGTATTAGCTAATTAGGCTAATTAAAATAATTGTATGATTGCTAGCTGACCAGACAGATTTCATTTAGGTGTTATATTCAGCTTGAAGATCTAGGTTCAGACTATACAACAAATACAACTTTACACAATAAATAAAAAGAATATTTATAATAAAAAAATGAACAGTGATACCGTTACTGTCTTGGTCTCGCACTCGCCAAAAAAGACACAAGTTTTTTACAGGATCTGCCAAGAAAAATCTTCACTTGTTTGGGTTTCCGACATTCTGTTTGTTTTGACACCTTGTCAAACAAACAAATTTGCATACTCATTAATATTCATTAGTGTCTGCCAAAGATGGGCGTGTACACAGGATCAGCCTTGTGTTCAATTATTTCAGTGTTATACAACACATTGTATTTGCTATAGTTACTTTATTTTATTTTTTCTCTTTATGTAAACATACATTCTTACACATGTAATATTAATTTTGACAACCATGTACGGCCTGTGTCAATATTTAAACACCATAATGATTGTTAATATAATAATTATATTGTTATATTGTTATAATATAACAATATAACAATATAATTTGAATTATTTATATCAACACAATACATTACCTATACTTTATTCAAAGTATAGTTTTGATAAGGAATGAATGAACGCAAATAGCTGAGCAGCTAGCTAGGCTAACTGTACGTAAGCTAATTCACTATCTAGCCAGCGAAAAAATGAACAAATAAAAGCTGTATTCATTTCTCCTCATTCAGTCCCCCTTTAAGCTCTTGAGAATGTTATTACAGAACTTGAGCAGGCTTGATTAAGAAGTATACGAGATTAGAGCTGTAACGACGGCCGACGCTTGGAGGAGCAGGAGGAACACTGAGAAGCTCCTCTCATTCCTGTAACGAGGGAAACAGGCGGCATTAAAAAGCCAATCGATGTTCATTAAACTGTCAGTCTCCTCAGCGATAGATAAAGAGAACGACAAGGACAAGCCTGCTGTAGATACAGCCCCGACTCAAACCTCTCTCTCTGTCCCTCTTCCCATCACACACACACATACTGTAGTACTTATAAATATTATGGACAGAAAAAAAATTATATAATAAATTCTGGATCTGAATGATGATGAAAATAATTCGTAGGTAAAATAGAACTGTGTCATCACTACACTTTTGACCTGGATGCAAGCTAACAATAAATCTCCCAAAAAATAAAGCCAAAATAGCCAATATAGGCAAAAATATGTAGCCAAAAAAATATAGCCAATTTTTTTTTTTTTCAAATCTAGCAAAAAATTGTATTTAGTTATTTATTTATTTACTTATTTATAATAGAAAATTGTCTGGTTGTTAGTTTAATGCTAGCTGCTACCTCCTTTCTCAGAAACACATAAAACGACAATATTTTAGACAGATTTTAGAATGTTCCATGCTTTAAAAATTTCACCCCTTTTTTTTTTAATATGTAAACTGCTTTATTATGTACTAAGCTAGCTGTGTATGTGATAGCTAATTCTGTGTATGCTAGCTGCTAGCTCATACTGTAGCTGCTGTCATTCCTTACAAACAGAAAATATCAATATTTTAGACAATTCGCTCTTTTCTCACCAACAAGTAAAAAAAAAAAAAAACAGTATTTCAAAATGTAATATCAACATGATTTCTGTCCTTCCAAATGCCACAATATATTCCTTTGGTATGTATATTTGCTTTATTAGCCAAACTTTGGCCAGCCGTCGAGCTGGATCTGGGTTGCGAGTTCAATGGTAGCTAGCAGGCAAAGCTTCCTTATATTTCTCACCAAAAGCAAAACTTGTGTTTGTAAAAGACCACAGAAAGTATTTGATTTGCCTGGTGTCCAAATGGCTTTATTGTGTCTTTAGCAAAAGAAATTTTGATAAAAGATGATTTCTTACCAAAATAGTAGAAGAATGTTAATAACTGTGCTACAGAAATGTTTGTAAAACAGATATTACTGTATAATCATTAAACAGTCTTTTATTTGAGTAGGATAACATTTTTACTTACCATTACTATTACAAAAGCTAACTACTGTATGTAGTTAATAATTAATTGTGCAGTTATAAGACATAAATCAACATTTACATTTACGAGTTACTGTTAGCATCATGACACTGATTTCTTTCTATAAGACCATATCAAAAAGTGTTATATTCCACTTCTTTAATATGTACCAAATTCTTTAATTAAAGAAATACTTTTTCAATATATTTACTCACTCACTCCCTCACTCACTCATCGTCTATACCGCTTTATCCTGTGATCAGGGTCGTTTTCATGTTTAAATGACAACACCTGTTCATTGACGCTTTGTGCTCTTTCTTGTTGTTAGTCTTTCGGCTCTCATCGAGGGGTCGCCACATACAACTTTGGCACAGATTTTAAGCAGAATGCACTTCCCTCCTATTTTATCTGGGCCCTGGAACTGGCACTGCAACCAGTGGCTGGAGTTTGGGCATTAGGTGGAAACCGAACCCGGGCCTTCTGTATGGCAGCGAGAAACCAACCACTGCGCCACCAATGCCCTTTCAAAGCTTTGGGTTCTTTGTTGCTTTCGGAAAAACAAAAAGTAGGGTGGGGCTATGACATTCTGTTCTTGTTTGTGGGCGGGGTTAATTTTCATAAACAGAAGCTCAAATTTAAAGTTGTGGTGTAGCTTGTTTGAATTTCCATAAATACTACGGACATAGAAACATTTATACATATTACAAATTGTACTTTTACTATATCAAATGCATATTTTAAAATTTATCTGAATTTTATTTATATTACTTTTTAATGACTCCTAGCTTCACCCCTGGGGTAAACAAACAACAACTACAAGAAAAGAATAATTTGAAGATCCAGTAGAGGCAACTATACAGCATTTACGTCAACATATTAAGCTTTAAGGACGTGTGCTGTGACTCATGATGGAGGACAGTGTGTCCGCTCAAAATGATAGGGTTTTTTGATCTGTGGGAATTCATGAGAGTGAAAGGAAGAGAGTTCAAGGTGTGACAGTAAAGTCAGACTGGGTTTGCATAATTGCACAAAAGCAGCGCACATGAAAAGAGGGTGTTATTAACGTGAAAGCAGTGATGACACCCTGTCAACACAGAGTGCTTTGAGTCGCTTTGTTATTTCCAAAAAAGACTGACATGAAAAATGTAAAAAAGAGGGAAAAAAATCGGTAGATATGTAACGTGAATTGTTAAAATCATACTTATGTATTATTTAATTTCCCATACTGCTCATTCTGTATAGAGTCCTTGGGGGTCCTGGAGCCACTTACAGGGAACTTAGGACACAAGGTCGGGGACACGCTGGTTTATGTGGTAATCATTCGCAGGACGCAAGCGCAGACACAACTAATCATACACTGCGGACGAACTGGAAACACCAGTCAGCCTACAGCACACAGTATTTGGACTGTGGGAGGAAACTTGTGTAGGAGGAAACCCACTAAGCAAGAGAAGAACATGCAAACTCCACACACACACAGAGCGGCAGGTAAGATTCGATCCCCCAACCTACAGTGGTAACCACTGGACACCATACTTCTCCCTACCATACAGTACTATCTGAATTCATCTTTACATTTTTTTTTTCTTTTACAGCTTTTTAGCATTAATACAGTATGATCGATGAAATGTGAAAAACAAAACGGCACTGCAGTTTGTGTTTTAAATGTAATCCTTCTTCACACAGAGCAAAAGCACCTCTGTGGCTGTGTTTACACACAGCATATACAGTATTTCACACGCTTTTAAAATGTCCTCTGTGTCCTGCAGGTAAGAATGTGAGGCCAAAAAAATCCCCATAATATCCACTAGGTGGAGGCAAAGCCCAGATATTCCAGCTATTATGGTTCACAACACAAAGTAAATGCACCCTTACGAGTCTAACAGTGATTAAGTTACATAGTGCACCTAAAGGTCTTATATCCAAACTGAATATTTTAGAAAGTATATAAAATCTTATAACATTCTAACAGATTCCATGACAAAATCACATACACTTACAAACATCCTTCTAAGGGACTCCTGCATGCTCATGCGATTATCTATTTGTCAGAAGGGAAACACATAACATTGTGCAGATCCAGTTTTAAGGTTGAAAATAATTTTTTTAAAAAACCTTTCTTGGAAAATGACTGATCTGATTTGAATATTTCAGAAATGACACTAATATGCTGATATTTTTCGCGCACAATCAGTTGCTACATTTTACACTATCTGAGTGGTGCTCCTTTGAGCGGATACATGAGCCGTCTCAAATAACGACTCTGTACAACTGTGGTGAGCAGAAAAGGATCTCAGACCACGTAAGGTTCCACTCCTGTGAGTGAAGAACCTGAGAGAAATCTGGAGCTACTGTACATTGTGTGCAGGCTCATCAATAAACAGTAAAAAAAAAAAAAAAGAGCAGACACTGGTCTTTAACTGTCCACATTGCGCTCTCAAGACAGGATTATGAGCAGCTTGAATGTATAAATAGGCCAAAAACCGAAACGTCCTCATGTATATATTTTACATCCCATTCCCCCTGCTGCTGCTTCTTTTCTCATTCTCGTCCTTCGCTTCTCATCCTTTCACGGCTCATTTAAACTTTTTCTCGGGGGAGAAGAAGATGGGTGGAGTCTGGATGGAAGTGGAGGGGAGGGGGAGGTTGATTACTATGACAACAGCCGAACTGAGTCTGTGTTCTGGATTTTTATTTCACATTTTATTTTATTGTATTTTATCTGTATTATTTTTTACCCATACCCGAGTGTGTGAAATATTCAGCAGGGTGTCAGGTGGGAAATGGAGGAGGGGCTTCACCTCCGGCTCGATTAAACGGTGGAGACAGGAGCGAAGGATTGTGTTGTCTGAGTGTCTGGGTGTCTGAGCACAGAAATTCTTGGAGGCAAAAAAGACGGGAGGAGAAAAAATAAACAAGCTAGGAGGAGGAGAACTTTCGCTGATGGCTAATTTACACTGTGTCAGTATGACTTAGGTACTATTTGAGACGGGAATAGTTTTCCGGATGCATTTTGTTAGAGAAACGTCTACTGAAGATGTCCGTAGTGATGGACAGGCACGGGCTGCATGCTCATTTTAACATACAGCTCTTTTTAATAGAAACTGATTCTCTATGTATATAAATGGTGTAGCGGCGTGACCATGCCCAGTATGCTTGGTTATTAGTAGATCACATGACCTGATGTGCAGTATGTTGACAATACCTTTTTTGACATTTTCTAGTTTATAGCTCGAGTTTAACTCGATCAAAGGTCATTATTTATGACTTATGATGAAGAAAAAGCAAATGAGTCAGTATTCCTATCTGGAAACTCAACATGGCTGCTCAGAAGAAAATGTAAAAAAAAAAAAAAAAGCGCTTCTTAACT
This sequence comes from Heterobranchus longifilis, assembly GCA_028570985.1. NCBI lineage: Eukaryota > Metazoa > Chordata > Actinopteri > Siluriformes > Clariidae > Heterobranchus > Heterobranchus longifilis. Next base: position 4,555 of record JAOVVB010181345.1, on the reverse strand, counting down.
GTAAATGACTTTCACTGTATCTACAGTACAAATATTAGCCAAAGATTTATTAATAAAGACATAGTCGCTTTTTTAATCTGCCACACTGACTGTACAGTTTTCTGTTTTGAGGAGGAAAAGATACATCACTTATACGAGTTACCTGCATTGCTGGTTGCTAACAAGATCAAAATGGATGTGTGCGTTCCTCTGAACGTCCAGACCGGACAAAAAATCCCAGTTAATAATTCCGTCAACCATATGCACAAGGATTTAAACACTGGTTGATCTGTAAGATTACAGAATAAACACTAAAGCAGAAGAGTTTAACAAGAATTATTATTTTAAAAAAAACATTTTATTTTGTTTCTTCTATGCACATTAGAGAACGATAACACACCAGGCACATATGTGCGTTCACACACACACACACCGCCAGGGTTTCCAAACACTCCCTCCGGCATCTCCTGCAGTCTGATTACAGGAGCGTGTAATACATCACAAAATGGCCTTGACACATAATTATGGGGGAGGCTGGGAGCAGACAGAGCTTAAAGAAGAAATGGCTGATCCGTCCTCTGATCTTATCACGGGGGCCTTGTGGAAAAAAAGATGGAAAGGGAAGAGGGAGAACATCACCTTATTCTGCTCATAGCTTTATGCTCGACTAGAGACCGGAGAATCGCTTTTTGAAATAAAGATTGTAATGTTTATTGTGTTTATGGTTAGATATTAAAGGATGCTGACATCTCCAATACAGTACACACGTTAGGAATAAAACACTTCTTGTTGTGCTGCTGTAGGAAAATAATCAGGATAATCACTGTTAGTATTACCTTGCAGTGTTGTATTGTTCTCACACCACTTTAAATCTTACAGTTTACTTTTTATAACATTAAAAGTTCCTGTATGATTTATCTATCCTTTTATAGTTAGTTTGTTGCTGCGCTCGCTCGTGTTACAGTCGTCCTCTCACAAAGCTTTCTCACTCATCAATTTTTCAAATTTCTTTAAAAATTATTAGTACATAGTACTGTGCAAAAGTCTTGACCCCCTTCATTTCTTCATATTTTGTTTCCAAAAAGTCAGACTTTCTTGTATTTTTATGTAGTCTTTAGGAATAATTCTCCAGGATAAAATAATGTATCCCAATGTTTAAATTTTTTTTTTCCATTTAATAAAAAAAAAAAAAGGTTAAATTGATAATTCATGGGATTAGTTCCACAACTGGCTGATTTCATTATAGAAAGGGTTTAACTAAAACTTTATTAACTAGAAATTGATTAGAAAACAATTTAACTAGAAATTGATTAGAAAATAATTGATTGCAAAGCAATTTTCAGGGATCATATACCCAATTGGATTGATAAGTAGCTCAATAGTTAAAAAAATATTTTGTCTGTATTTACAAGCTTTCAAAAAATGTACTTCAAACCAATAAAATATAAAGACTTAAAGCAATAAAACACAATAATAATAAAATAAAATCGTTAAATGTAATTAAAAAGATTTTTTCTTTGACTGACTGTTTTTTTTTTGTTGCACTGTCCAGCTTATTTATGCATCATTTAATCTTATCAATATCAATTCAATATTATTTTCTCTAAAAATAAAATGTGACGGTAGAAGAGTCTGCCATACGCCGAAGCTGTGATATCACCCTGACCGATTTATTCATCACACCATTCTGCCCTGTAAGAAATATTAAACAAACATTCATACACAGGAATCTGTCTGAGCTTTCTTTCCCAGATTTCTCCATTAAAACAAATCTCTGTCCATTTTCTCCGTTTTCCTCTTTATTGGATGAAAGACGCACAAACTATCAGCAGCTACAAATTGTGCGTCTTTCATCTCTGTCAGAAAGAGCGGCCGCTGGAAAAAGCTCAATGCCGCTTCATGGCTCGTCCATCTTTCTCCTGAGCTTTCAGTGTGATTAAAGGTGAAAAAGATTCACGGCAAATCTGATGGACTTGTGTCTCCCATCACTGGGAGGATTTTTCACCGCTTTTGCAAACAAGAAGAACAAACAAACTTTCAGTCTAATAAATAATTCCCTCCTTTAACTATGTTTATTCTGATTGTGTTGATTCATTTCTATGGCAGAAGGTGTTGATTCAAAGATCTAAGTGTTAGTCTAAGAAGTAAATGGGTCTTGACAGTAAATGGGGCATGACAATGATCCAAAACATACCGCCAAGGCAACACAGGAGTGGATTAAGAAGAAGCACATTAAGGTCACGGAGTGGCCTATAGTCAGGCTCCTAATCCTATAGTAAATTTATGGAGGGAGCTGAAACTTCGAGTTATGAAGCGACAGACAAGAAACCTTAAGGATTTAGAGAAGATCTGTAAAGTAGAGTGGATCAAAATCCCTCGTGAGATGTGTTCAAATCTGGTAACCAGCTACAAGAGACGTCGTACCTCTGTGCTTGCCAACAAGGGTTTCTCCACGCCATGCATTGCTTGGGGATCAAATACTTATTTTTAAATGCAAATCAATTTATAACCTTTGTATCATGTGCTTTTTTTCCTGGATATTTGGTTGATGCAGTATTGTGTCTCTATCCTTTACAATAAAACTATGAACAAAATTATAGACCCTTCATTTCTTTGTAACTTACAAAATCTGCAGGCGATAATTAATTAAATAATAATTATAAATTTAAAAAAAAATAATTTCCCACACTGTAATATTTTGCCTTTTTTCCCAGACCCTTGTGACTTAAAGAAACCATACACAAGGATTTTCCATTAAATAATTTTCTAAAAGCAAAGAAGAAAAAAATTTTTTTTTTTGCTCCACTAGCTGGTGCACTGGAATAAAAAAAAATCTTTACATTTTATAATACAAATATTATTTTATTCTTGTGTAGAAAGGTTTTCAATGTTTTTGTTTTTTGGGTTCTGTATTTTCAGGATTCTCATTTTTGGAAATAATTAAGAGTGCTGATTTTCTCAGGGTTTTTTTTTTTTTGGCAGGATATTCAATTTTTATTTTATTTTTTTTAGCTAGGAAAATAATTCACAGTTTCTTCCTTGTATGGTCAGGTGTTAATCTGTTAATCAGATGCCCGTGCTATTATTTTCCATTTCTTTATTTCCTTAATCGTGCTTTTTTCTACTGCAACTACGGTACATTAAAAATGCTGCCGCGATGAGAAATTACAATCACTTTTGTCAAGAAAACAGTTCCCACATGATTATTTTTTTGGGGCCGTTTTCTGTCAACAATTAATTTCTACGCTTAAATAAATGAAAATGTGGATATTTCAAGCTCATTTCCAACATCAACAAAACATTCAAAGTCCCGGAAAGCCTTGTTTCTTTATGTTCTATAAAGAGAGGTGGATTTAACATGACGTCAAAACCGTGTTCTGTTAAAAAAAAAAAAAGGACAATTAAATCAGAGAAACTGTTTCAGATTTGAGTGAAAGTGGAAGGAAATAATCTACAAAGTCTTTGAATATCTGTTATCAGATCTGTCCCAGAGGGGTGTGTGTGTGTACGTGTTTTGATACTTGAAAAGACGTTATCAGTATAACACATACACACATACACACACACACACACACACACAGAGTGAGGCAGCTTGTTCTGTATGAAGTCATTTGTAAATTCAGAGCTGCGGGTTTTATTTGCGTCTGACTGCACGGATGCCTTTTTTTTCTAGGCGCGGCTCTGATTGGCCATTCAGCCTGATTAGAGACTTTTCAAACACGGATGAATGACGAGGTGGGACGAGCAGAATGCAAGCTGATTCGTACAAACCATGAAATCAGGCAGATTGCTGGGGAAGCGAGGGGTGTGTGTGTGTGTGTGTGTGTGTGTGTGTTTTAGAGAGACTGAGATAACCAGGATACACACTTTGGAGAGCGATGTTTTTTTCTGACAGAATGACAGTGTAACCCTGTAACACTTCAACCCACAGTCGACTCACACAAACACTCATTCTGCCATTAGCACCTCCATTAATATAGTCGATATTACAGAAACATGTAATGAGTGTGTGAGTGTGTGTATGTGTGTGTGTGTGTGTGTGTGTGTGTGTGTGTGTGTGTGTTAATGCCAATAAATAGTTAAATGCAAGGATGTACTGTATCTGTATCTATACTGTATCTGTCTGTCTCTGTTTCTCTTCATCTTTTTTCTGTCATTTGTCTGTCTGAACACATTCTTTCTGTTTATGATCAATCTTTCTGTTTCCTTGGACTTCTATCTGTCAATCAATCTGTTTGTCCGCCTGCCTGTTTGTCTGTCTAACAGATTGTGTTTGTCTGTTATTCTGATAGTTTGGGATCGCTTTCTAACTCCATGGTCGTTCCTGATTATTTCATTCTACACTGTAAAGCAATGCTGAAGGCGTCCAAAATATGTTATAATCTCCTTTGAACAGTTAAACTTGAGATGTATCTGCTACTCATGATCTGTAAAGGCTGGTGACTCTAAATGAACTTCTCCTCTGCAGCAGAGGTAACGTTTTGCTCTTGCTTTCCAGTGAAGGTCTTCATGAGAGACAGTTTCATCATGGAGCTTGATGGGTTTTACAAACACACTCGACACAATACTGTTCTTG
>JAOVVB010181334.1:0-11234 GCA_028570985.1 Heterobranchus longifilis | reverse complement strand
TTCTTCGAACTGCTTCACACGAGTCGTTTACGAATCATTTAGAAATGGGGTAAAATTAAATCTATTTTTGGAGAAAAGTAAACTGTTTTTTGACCTTGCATACATGTAAACCTGTTTTAAGAGACTCATTAAGCAATAGTAGCAATCTTTAAAATGGCATAATAGGGGCACTTTAAAAACCAACTTTTTATGGTCTTTACAAATATTTACACTGATACAGGACATGTACCAAACTATGTTAGTATGTACAACCATACCAGATTAGAAACCTGCTGAACTTTACTGGTTACTGGTGGTAGCAAATTACCGATGTTTCCACCAGTCAGACACATGTACAGTTGTATACCCTGGCCTCATTGGGTGATTCAGCCTTTTATCACAAGACACAATCAGCTGAGACAGCCCCACCACCGGCTGATTAGACTGGGGTATATGTTAAATGGTGACTAAGTCACTGTGACTTTAGCCACAGCCTTCAGCAAGTTCCTTAATTGTCTTCTCCTGAAATTGCAAGCAGTTAACTTGCTTGTTAATTTCTGATAGCTTGCTAAGGATGACACAACGTTTCTTATGAAGGGGCGTCAGGACTCTGAGTGTCAAATGCATTCTTACTTTGTACATTTTGTGGCGTGCGCCTAAATCTCCTATCACTCCTCGCTTCCTCTGGAGCTGACTATGTAGGTCGCCTCCGCTTTCTGCAGGTGTAAGAGGGAGGGTGGGGCCACGGGAATGTCTGTCGGTCTATTTCTGCCTGGACCTGAAAAACTACAGAGCTGAGTTGTGCGGCAGATGCTAAAAGCGTGAGTCAGCTCTATAGTTTTTCAGGTCCAGACAGAAATAGACTGACAGACAAACAGACCAACAGACCCTGAGCTACATTCCTCACCATGTTTAATAACGCCGGGGACAAGCCCAAAATCTATTACTGAGAAATAATCACCAGCCGGTGCCCATTCCTGCAGAAGGAGAGGCCACCTACCTGGTATGCTCCGGAGTGAGCGAGGAATGTTGAAAGAATGAAAAGATTTAGGTGCACGCCACAATTTGTACTGCTCCACAAGGCTTGATATAGGCAGAGAATGAGCTCCATTCCCATACAACTCTATGCTGTTCATCTAGGTTTTTTAAACGATTTCCACAATTGTGTGCTCACCAGTTGCCATTTACAAAGTCCAGCAAAGCATAGCTACATGGGGTCCAGCACCAAAAATCAGTTGATAAATACCTTATCTTCCTGATTCTTTAACACAGTTAAGAAAGTTTCAATCCTAAAAGCTCCAGCTGTAATAGAAAAATTTTCCTTTTACCATTATAAAAACATGCCACTGGAAAAGTTGTTTTTAGGTGTAGCAGGGATATCCATGCCCCCCTCCCCCCTTTGTAAACCCATTCACATGACATGATACAGTTACTTTGTGTTAAAATGGAACTTTAATAGATTTAATAGACATTTAATGGTGCCAGAAACTGTGTGGAAAAAGAGAAAAAATACATATAGTAACTTAAATAAGCACTCTTTATAATTTTGGTAAACATAGAGTTGAACACCAAATGACTGACTCTTGTCAGCCATGAACATAAATATGAGGCAAAAGTGAACACAGGTTCAACAGTACTAGCCAGTTACAGATAATAATGTCTTCAAACTTCAGATTATTTTTTTCCATCTTGATTTATGTTTTTGTATCTGCATTATTTGGACCTGCATTATTTTTATGCATTGTGCTGCTGCCACATAAGCTGAATGGATAACTGCATAATTCACTAGGAGTATAAGTATTTATAAGTGTCCAGTTAGTTCATATTACACTGTAATGCTGATCACTGACTCTGTTTAAGGCATGACCCACTGTAAGGATGATTTGGATAAGAAGTGGCATCCAGTCGGATCCACCTGGAATAACAAACAGTGTCAAAGATGCTCGTGCACAGCTGATTCCATGGAATGCTGTGATGGGTAAATACACACAACATACAACAAAATGCTCTTAGTTGCAGCATATATAAAGGGATGAACATATGTAGGGTTATTGAGCCTCCAAGACTGCCACTAGCACTCAATCTCAAGTGTAACTTTTTCACAATTAAAAACTGATTTCATTTAATCTGGTGTTAAACAAAAAGAAGTGAGAATTCAGGACACCCAAATCTATAAATCATTTAAAACCCTAATATAAATAACAGGAGCAAATACTACAATTATTGTTATGTCAACATGGTTGCTTTATTGTAACAAAGTACATTGTCACATTTTTTATTATTATTATAGATGCAATATTTTATACCCTTTTTACTGTCCATGGTATATCTTGTAGCACTCATTGTGCAGCAGAACTTCACATTTTTCCCATCCCTAGATAGTGTATTTGTCACAATGATGGGATGGATGAGATGTTCAAAAGTAGCAGCCAATAAAGATCTCACTTAGAGGAATACCAAAAATATTGCATTGACCCTTCAAGAATTACAGCCACAGTTAAACTAATGAGGCAACTTACTGATATGAAGCTGATTTCATAACAAATTTAAATAATTCCATAACAAATTAAGGGATTAAAATCTCAGGAGTTGATTTATAAAGTGTGAATTTGCATTTGGTAGATGTTCATGGAAACTTATAGAGGTGTTAGTGCAAGTGAAAGAGGCAAGCTTTAGGATGGAAGACACAAAACAGACCTACCAGAAAGACAGCTACTGTATCAGAAACTTAAGGTGTCACCAAATCAACAACTTCAAACATTCCTTAAAAAGAAGAAATGCACAGGTGAACTACAATGACACCTTCAATGTATGATCACAAATTTCTTTCTTGGGGAAGAAAAACCCTTACCCTGTAGAGGTCTTATGCTTATTATTGTTAAAGTCTACCAAAAGAGTCTTTTGTGAATAAAATTCAGTGGGTTTATGTACCTCAAGATGCCAACACTCAAGAACAGAAAGCTTGTAGCAGAAGGATAGGAGGAGCTCACAATCCAAAAGATACTGCATCGTTTATCAAACATGGTGGAAGTAGTGTTATGACATGGACATTTATGGCTTCTAATGGAACTAGGTCACCAGTGTTTATTGGTGATTGCTAATAGATATACTAGGATAAATTTTGACGTGTACAGTTGTATACTTTCTGTTGAGATTTAGCTAAATTCTGCAAAACTAATAGGACAGTGCTTGACAGTATGGATGGAAAATGATAACTCTGTGTGTATACTGCAATAGGACACAAATAAGCTAACAAAATAACAAACAAAAGGGTAAATAAATATTTTTTAGACTTTAAGACTAAATTTAAAGTTAGCACCAATATAGTTATCACAATTTATTTATTAATTTTTTTAATTTATTGTCACAACCAGAACAGAAAATGCAAATTGAAAAGAAAGTGTAGGTCGTTGATGCCCATGTGGTGATATTTTGTATGCGGGCATATTCTGTCATTTTTGTGCTCTGTTTCTAATTTTATGATCAAAAATGGCAAATTATTGCAAGAATTAAACTTTTTTAAATTGTACAATATTTCTACTAATTTTATGATTTGGTTTGTAATGATCTTTCATTTTATTTTACAGATGGCCAACAAGAGTGTTTGGAGGCTGCAGCATTAAATATGATTATGAAACGTGTACATATGAACTGATTCATCTGGATAAAAGTATTCCATGTGGCGCTGCTGGAAAGTGATTGTCAAGATAAACTGAATTAAGTTTCATTACAAAAATAATACAATGATAATTTGATCTGAACCCACAATAAAGCATTGCAGACTTACAAAACAGTTTCTGAGTATTATATAGTTTAATAATACAGTACAATAAACAGGCTAAGCCCTAGAGTTAAATAGAAGACAATCCTGGATAAAGTACAGAAAAATATATGAATGGGTTCTGAAATAAAAGTTGGCTATGACAGCAAGCATGATCCTTAATAACTATTGAAATTTTGCTAAATTGTGCAAAATAAAAAACTGAGCTATAAATAGCAATGTTTGATTTATTTATTTTTACATTTTTAAATGTTACATTTTATTAATTAAGTACCATTTACATGATCATAACAGGCTTGTGATTTATTTTCACATGCTTTTCACACATCATATATTATTTCTGTAATCTCATGCACTCGTAAAAATGTTGAAGAGTGTTTGTAAATTCAACATGGCTGAATTGACATTGCAGCAACATTATTGAATAATGTTGAATGACCATTGTTATTTGTTGTGTTTGTATGTTAGAACAACGTTGCCATACTAACATTGGTGATTTAATGTTGGTTTCTTAACAATGCAGTAACACTTTTATAATCTTATAAATAATTTAAAGAAAACAACAACACCATTAAATACAGTATTGTCTTTTTCATTTAGAATAATGCAGCATCCATTTGTTTAACAAACATTATACAATTTTAGTTTTTAGCTTTATCGCCTTGCACTTCCAGGGTCCGAGTTCGATTCCCACTTCTTTGTGCATGGATATTGCATGTTCTTTCCATGTTTGGTAGTTTTTCTCCAGGTTCCTCCAACAGTCCAAAGACATGTATATTAGGTTTATAATATAAACGCAATAATAACGCAAAAACAAAAGTGGGGCTGAATGACAACGACATCTGCTGATGCAGTAGCACGTCCTGAAGTAGTAGTAAGTCTACTACAAATTTAAAGAACACAAAATATAAGATGACACAAAACCCTACACATGTAGCTTTTCTAATTACACATGATAGCATTTAAAGGCTCACTGTGTTAACATTTACTTTGCTCAAATTCGATCATAATAAGATTTGACACACAGACACGACGTCTTACAGTCAAAAGGAGGGAGTATGGAAAGAACAGGAGAAAGAGAGTGAAGGTGTGCAAATGCAGGTCCGTCAGCAGTGCCCAGCTGGCATGCGGGCACGGTTGGCGAAAGACGGCGGTGGGCAGAGTGGAGCACATGGAGGAAGCACTCCTGCACGTTTCCATAACGGCAACCTTTCCCGCTGAACACAAGGCACAAGGAACACGAGGAACACTGGGACAATATGTATGAACAATTAACATTTCTTTAAAATAAACACATTTTAAATAGGAAGATATAAAAAACATATTCACATAGGTTATCCTGTATTCATGATGAACTGCCTATAAAGTCACATTACCTATATACCACTTTATCATAAGATACATTCCATTCATTGCTCACACAAATCACAGAACAATAAATGAAGAAAAAAGGAAACAGATAGTGATACTCTGCCTCTGTTTTAACCCTGAAGAATGATTTATTTTTTACATGATGGTGTCACAATGTTGAAGAGCTTTTCTTTAAAAAAATGGTATACATACCATTACATCATGCTGGAGATATATATGCCTAAATATTTTGTTCAGTCTATAAGAATGTTTGCTCTGAACATGTTTATTGGAAAGAATGAGAATAAGAAGAACCCTTGGGAGGAACCAGACTCAACAGATCCATCCTCATTTGGGCGATATTGTAACCCTGATACATTTGTGTGCTATTAAACCGAAATTTTTCTATAATAGAAAAAAAGTTATTTTTACCTGCTAAATTAATTACAACAACTCAATTCTAAAACTCCAAGATGGTACCGGTGAGGTCGGCTGCTGTCACGACTGCTCCAACCTCTTTTTCTTTGTTTTTGTTTTTTAAACTAACTTTCAGTAACTTAAAACCGGTAAACCATTCGCCATTGAGTGCATTAAGTATGATAGAGGTGCTCTTAATTCTATTGGTTTCCAATGTACTTCTTAACCCCAGATCCAAGGTGGCCAAGTGAGCTCCTGAGAGAGAACAAAGGACGCGACACAAAGTGGCGGCCGGGGGGGAAATGAGCCGACATCGGGAACAGGCTGAGAGCCTGTGTACACCACACACTCTGCCTAGCATCCTGCTCGCCAGCGTCCAGTCACTGGAAAACAAGCTCAATGACCTCAGGGCCAGGGTAAAGTTCCAGAGAGACATTCAGGACTGCAATGTCTCCTGTGCTTCATCAAAATATGGCTGTACCTAGCAGTGCCGGACCACGCCATCCAGCAGACCGGGTTCTTCTCGGTTTACCGCATTATCGAACACTGGAATCGTGTGTTTAATAGTAAACAACAGCTAGTGCAACAGTGCGAGCATTGTTCCTCTCACAAGGACCTTCACACTCAACCTGAAATTATTGATCATCAAATGTCGTCCTTTTTACCTTCCTTGGGAGTTTACATTGGTCATAATCAGCGCCGTTTATATTCCACCAAAAGCAGACACAGACACTGTCTTATGCTGCATTAGGCTCTCACAAAGCACCAAACACAACACCGGGATGCTGCGCTTATTGTGACGGGGGGTTTCAATAGCGCCAACCTCAAACTCGCAGTGTCAAAGTTTTATCAGCACATCACCTGCCACACTGGACACTGGATCAATAACAATACAACCAAAGACGGCTACAAGGGACAATCTCGCCCACCGTATGGAAAATCCGACCACGCCGCCATCTAAAATACTGTATAAACAGGCTCGAACAGGAATTTCCGGTTCAGAGGGAGGTTGCGCACTGAACAGACCAATCAGTGGCCACTCTACAGGATGCACTCGATAATGCAGACTGAGACATGTTCTGGCGCAGGTCTGATAACATCAACGTGTTTACAGAAGCAGTTCATCTGCAAACTAACGGATGATACCATGCAAAAAATGACCATCAGAAAGTTTCCCAATCAGCCGTAGGAGAATAAGACCACCCGCGACGCTCTATGCACCGCTGCCTATAATGCAGGACTTGCATCGGGTGACATGAACTCGTACAAGGCTGCATCATACAACGTTCGGAAAGTAGTGAAGGAGACTAGGCAGCGCTATGGGAGGAAACTAGAGTCACAGCTTCAATAGAGTGACTCCTGAGAGCCTGTGACAGGGATTAAGGACAATAACCGACTATAAAGCACTAACATCAGTTATGATGAACATGGACGTGTCTCTGGCAAACTAGCTGAACACTTTCTACGCTCGCTTCAGGCCTGCAGCCAGAAATGCAAATAGCGCTAGCAAAGCTAACTATGAGAGCATCAACAAGAGCTCTGTAGAGAGAGTGGACAACTTCAAATACCTTGATTACATAGGACCTGTCATGGTCTTGTCACATGAACAACATTGTGAAAAAAGCCTGGCAGCGTCTCTACCACCTCAGACGCTAGAAAGACTTTAGACTGCCATTTAAGGTGCTTAGGAACTACTACTCCTGCACCATAAAGAGCATCTTGACTGGAAGCATCACAACTTAGAACATTATCCGGGAACAGTACCATGCAGGACAGACGAGCTCTACAGAGGGTGGTGGGATCAGCTGAGCCAAGCTCCCTGACCTTCACTTGATCTACAACAAGTGGTGCTGGACCAAAGCCAGGAAGATTGTGAAAGACCTCAGCCACCCCAACAATGGACTGTTCTCTCTGATGCGGTCAGGAAAGCACTTCTGCTCCCTAAAGGCCAACACAGAGAAGAGAGGAGAAGCTTCTTCCCGTAGGCTATAAGGAATCTCAATCACAGTACCACATAGGACTTAACACTCTGAGCTGCTTTCTCACTACAAACCACATCACTCATATGGCACACTTGCATTTGCACACCGCAGAACTGCAAACTTTGAACTGCAACATAGACATTACACACATTCACACATTACATTTTTGCACATTTTGCACACCACAGAACTGGAAACTTTGAACTGTAACCTTGCACACTATTCTGCACATTGCCTATAACCAGACAAGGTTATACATTACATTTCAACTCTTCTATTTTTCAATTTATTGTATTTCATTATTTTATTATATTTTTTATATTTCTATTTTTCATCCTACTATTTTATTTTGATTTTTATTATTTGTACATAATGTAAATCTTAAAAGTCATTTACAGCTAAAGTTTATTTCCATATTTTTCCATGTTTTTCTATATTTCTAATTTGTAAAATTCTCTTATTTCTCTTATTTCTCTTATTTCTCACTGAAACTTTGTTTTTGAAATTTTAGGTCATCAGCAGTCGTATGAGCATTTCACTTCATATCATACTGTGTATGACTGTGTATGGCTGTGTATGTGACGAATAAAATTAGAATTTTGAATTTTTTTAATTGAAAACTCAAAATCTTTATATTTTACAAAATATGCATAATCACCAAAAATCACACTATTACTAATAAAGTCAATGTTATTTTTTACTATAATACACTTAGCAGTAAAGAGTAGAACATACACAGAGCAGTCTGGAATGTAAACAAAATGAATGGATGGGAAGAAAATCTCTCCTCTAAAGATAAAAGTTGCTCTGGCAGACAAACTCGGCTTTATTGTACCTAAATAAAGTCTATTCTTTTATACCAGAAAACACTGATGACTTCAGTCTAATAATTAGATTTTTACCACAACATAACTCAAAGATCCACATGTGATTTTTGTGACTAAATAAAGCACACAGTGGGTTTATAAAAGGTGCACAACCAGGTGTAGTTCATTTTCATCAATTACCTGCCTGATGGAGTTGCCTGGCAACCCGACATTAAAAAGCCTAAGCTCATAGCTGCAGTGTAGGCACCTGTGGTGTTATTTTTGTGGAGTTTTTTTTTTCCTTTTTTTTTTACAGCATGCACATCTCAATTTTAGAAGTAAGTATAAACACAAATTAGAATGCATTACTATATTGTATTTAGTGTATCCTGAATTCACGCTGTAGCTGAGTCAAAAAGCCCCATTGTTGTAATGGTGTTAAGAAAATTGTACCTCTGGTAATAATAATAATAATAATAATAATAATAATAATAATAAAGAATAAATAAAATAGATGATGGTGTCCTATAACAGAATAATACAAAAAAATATTTTCATGAAAATTGTACATTTCACATAACCATAAAATGATAAAATGTACAATGTTGTGCAAATTGCTGTGGTGTGAAAATATGTACAATTCAAAACATTTTTTCATTTTGTTTGTTTGTTTGTTTGGTTTTTGATAAGAATGATTCGCTTGACAATGTACTTAAAAAACACCATTTTGGGGTTTCCTATTTGCTAACCTTTTATCCACTTTACAAATGGCCAACAAATGTGTCACCATTCAATTTGATTATCAATGAACATATGAACTAATTGATTTTTAACATCCACAATCTAAAGTCCTGGGTTGACTTGAACAGCCCTCATACTTTCATTATCCGCATCTGTGTGTATATTCATGCTGACCAATACATATTCAAAAGGTTTAAAATAGTACAGCTTCAGCACCAAGCAGATTTGTTACCAAAATAGGTCATTGTGTTTTTAAAGTGGGAGTAATGGGCCTTGTACATCCTCAGAGGTGTGCTTTTAGAGTAATTTGCTAACCTTACCCAAAGTGTAAGTGAAGTGAAGTCATCGGCCTTACTAGCAGTGCACCATTTGTCAAAAAGAATTGACTTCTCCCGTGCAAATGAAAGTTTGAGTGGCGTTCTTCTTATGATTACGAAACTGTTTCCTGTAGGCCTCTGGAACTAACTCATATTCCCTAAGTATGGCCAATTTAACCACATCATATTTCAAGCCATCTTTCAACGACAAAGTAAAGTACACTTCTAAAGCCTTGCCGACTAATTTGCATTGCAGTAGCAGTGACCACACATCTTTAGGCTAACCCAAAGAGGTCGCTATTCATTCAAAAGCGTTAATATAGCTGTCCACTTCCGATTCTCTTAAATAGGGTGCCAAAGGAATGTGTTTACACACGTCAAATGTGGTGAACCCAGAATTAGTCAAATTATCACTCACCGATGAGAGGCTTGGGTGCACAGGAGGGATCGAAGGGTTTATAGCTGCCTCAATATCCAATTTACGCAGCCTCACTTCCTTATCGGCCTAAATTTCGAGCTTGCAGACTTCTAGACGCAGATCCAACTCTGCTTGGCGGGCTTGTGCTCGCTCCTCTGCCTCCAGACGGAGCCGTGCCAGTCTTCCCTTTGTATGTAACTCCTCCCTCGAACTGAAAGTACCTGGTGAAAAGGGTTTGAAGGGTGCAAAACAGGTCCGACGTCCACATTAGTGTCCAACTCGGCCGTCTCTATCTCCTCTTTACCTGCCCCAAGCACATCCTGCTCCTTTCCACTAGGATCAGTCTTTCTATCCGCATTAGCTAATTTTAAAACTCCCAATTCGCATAGCCGATCTATCACTTCGGCTTTAATTTGTTTCTTTAAGGATTGCTTTGAAACAGGAATCTGATAGTGGGTAGCTATTATAAATAAGTCATCTTCCCTGCATTTCTCAATTACCTCCCATGAGGTATTGTCAATAAAACTTTGCAGGGTAAATGCCATGGTCAAGCTTAATATTCTAATTCGTGTTGATGCTTCTTAAGGTACATTATTTACCGTAAGGTTGTCTAACCATCTGAAAGACACACGAGCCACTCAATTTCAAGCTCAAATTCAAAGAATGCCTCCTCAAATAACGTAAAAAGTAAACTTTTTAGGACGAGCCCGCAATTATGTTACGGTTTCCTACTTAGTTGTTACATTTGCTCTTGCTGTCTAAGGGAGATAGGAAGCCGACATAAGAAAAATTTTTTTAAAAAAAAGGAAGGTTAATATATTAAAGACCGTCACTGATTACTATTAGAAGAGTCACTTGTGCTCTATTGCTCTATGGTTACAGTGGAAACCAGTAGTACAAGCAGAGAAAGAAATAATATTTACAGAAAATATATACAGAAAGATCGAATAACACATTCGACGGTGGGAGCCACAAGCGGAGCTTAAATCAAAGAAAAAAAATAACAAAACACTTTCTAACATATGCGCGGCAGTCAATCTAACCTATAAACAAAAAAAGTAAACAAAATCAGTTGTGGGATGCCCGCTAACTACACTGACTAGCCCAAAAACGTAAGTACAACAATTAGCTCTCGCTCCCATCTAGTGTGTCTAAACAAAGTCTTACTCTATGTGCTGCTTATATACACCCTAGGGCATACTAACCTGGACTCGACACCATGAATTGGAGGTACATCCAAGAACTCGTACTGGGCGCAGTCAGACCAAAACAATACACGTAGAGAGAGCTTAGCGTAAAATATGCCATTCACAAATGTCACTGTCACAATATTCAAAACACCGGAAGTATATAGCATCCCTGTAACCATATACACTACCGTTCAAAAGTTTGGGGTCACTTGCAAATTTCTTTGTTTTTGTTTAGTGATTTATTTTCTACATT
>JAOVVB010181323.1:0-11234 GCA_028570985.1 Heterobranchus longifilis | reverse complement strand
TAGGAAATTCCAGTCCTGAACTATCGAGCAACTACAGCCAAGTCAAGTCCTCAGAGAAACAGCTGTCAACACCAGTCGAGGCCAGAACCGTCTTCATGGTAGAGTGAAATCGTCCCCAGACACCAGACTCATCCAAAAGAGACACATGGGGCATCCATGTGACGAGAACTCCAACCGAATGAAATTTTTTCCAAATGAAAAAGTACTGTCTATACGGAACCCTGCATTACTGTTATGACTCTACATAAAACTACCACACATACACAGTGGACCACATGCATTTAAA
The DNA here is from genome assembly GCA_028570985.1 of Heterobranchus longifilis. Lineage (NCBI taxonomy): Eukaryota > Metazoa > Chordata > Actinopteri > Siluriformes > Clariidae > Heterobranchus > Heterobranchus longifilis. Next base: position 10,948 of record JAOVVB010181323.1, on the reverse strand, counting down.
GGTGTAAGCAGCAGTGTTGGGTGTAATGCGTTAGAGTACTTGGATTACTTTTTTGATGTAACGAGATCTAATGCATTAGGTCCGCCATTTAAGTACTCAGTTATTTAGTTCTTTTTAAAAAAATGTAAGCCGTTATTCAGACAATTTATGTAATCCGTGAGACAGACAGCAGTCATTCCCAATCCATTAGTGTGTATCATGATGAACCGTACTTACGGCCACCGCGCGAAACCGCATAGGTGAGATAGGGGTATTAGTAATTAAAAGCTATGGGCCAAACTTCGCAAAGTGATGATGGTAGAATAATTATAAAGGTCCTAACTAAAACAACATGCATAAGGAATCACAAAGGAGTTTTCATTTTCTGCAATGGAAAAGTACTCTTACTAGTTACTTTTATCATAGTAACACTGGAATGTAACTGATTACATTTTAAAGACAGTAATTTTGTAATGTAATTAGTTACTTTCCCCAACACTGGTAAGCAGCACCATTTTGATTGCATTTTTCCAAGTTTTTAAAATTACTCTATAATTATGCTATGGTTCTTTTAAATAGAAAACATATGAACGTATTATTCTGTCATCCTTTTTTATGGTACTGTATACATTGCTTAACAGTGTTGTTTGCTCAGGCTGTTTACTTCTAAATTGTCCAAGCCATTTTGAAATAGTGATAAATGTAATAAATATTAATGTTCTTATTTTACATCAACCAGTGTACTGTAGTTATTGTATGTGCATCTTTCAAACATTTCTGATTATGGACGAATGCTCTAAAACTAGATGACATTTCATCAGCAGTAATTACTTGGCTGAGCATTATATATATATATATATATATATTGGGTATTTTCCCTTCGTGTTGTTGTTTTTCCACAAGAATCCACAACAATACATTGAAAATGCTGTAAAACCATTTTCTGTATTTTCTTCTTTAAAAACCAAAAAGATCTTATCACTGGCAGCCTATGTGATTTATCAGGTTAGTATAAAGAAAGTTTCATTTACGATTACAAGGAAAAATAATATTAATTATTTAGCACATACATTAGGTGTTATGTAAATATGCTGTTATGTTTTTTTTACATATATATTATAAATATTATTAGTTAGGTGTTTTAGTGGATAGGACCCTAAGAGAGGACATGAGCTTCACTTTATTTTTTTAGCAGCTGGCCTGATGCTACTCTGTAACTGGAATGACTGAATAAATACGTTACAAAGCACCTGACTTTTGTATTGAAAGGGACCTTATTTTTTGACTGCCTACACACACCACCACTAAAGTAAAACCCCTCACCCACCCAGTGTTTTTTGTTGCATCTCACAGAATCCAAGCACCAATGCACACCTCTAGTTTCAACCAGATGCCCTGTAGGCTCTGTAATTTTTCTAAAAAACATGAAAAGCATAAATACTGCACCTCCCATATGTATCTGTACTTACAGTACTATGCAGTCTTAAGCCGTCATTTTTTCATATTTTTCTAAGCCAGACTTTATTTATAATTATATTTTATATAGTCTTGAAGAATTGTTCTCCTGACGTTTTTGGCTCCCATGTTCAATAAAGTCTGAAATGAGGTTGCTGGTGAGGTTGCTACATAAACAATTTTTTTTATTGTATCTTTAGGCACTTTGCAACCTTTTACAGAAAAATATTTTTTCTCATTTCTTTAATTTAATCTACATCATTTATTTTAATTTAATATGATGAAATAAGGGGTGGTTCTTTTGTAAAAAATTTTTTAAAAAACTCTGTTCAATAAGAATAAAGTATTCTTATTTAGTTACACCCATAGTACCTTTTCTCTTGTAAATGGGTTTAGACAGAAGCATATTGAAGCTCAGAAGGTGTAAAACAGTTGCTGTTGTGGCTTTTTCAGAAGCATGAATGATGATGCAGAAAAAAATTTCATGTGTGAGATGATGCTTTTGAGAAAACAATCCAACTCAGTACATTAACTTTCATATCTCTGTCTAATATACCTACAAAGTTTCCTGTTTAGCATAATATTATGTGATGTATAATGGGTTGTAATTTCTTGCCTCCTTTTTTTATTCTTCTGTCCCTGAAGCATGCAGGCAGAAAAGTACTTAAAGCACTTTCCAGTATAACAGCAAAACTTGTGTGTACTTTACTATACATGTCATGGAATGACAGAAGAAGAAAAAAAAGGATTACTTAATTCAGTAGTGAATTATTTTAATTACTATTGGAAGATTTCCAAGCTGACACCCTGAAGCTCATTTGGATATATATTCTATTCGCTCTCTCGCTCGCACTCTTTCACATACTCTTATTCTCTCTTTTTGTTATTTAATTTATTTTTTGTTATTTACATTTTTCAATAACATTTTGTTATTAAAAATTAAAGGAATAATGATATGTACTGTATATATCATGGCTCAAACCAGGGACCTCCTGATCAGCAGTCCAACACCTTAACCACCAAGCTACCGCTGCCCTACTATATGTATGACATGCAAACGTTGAAAGTATTTTTAGGCTACGTTCACAGTACAAGCCCCATTGTTTAAAATCAACTATGCACATCAGGTCGGGTCACATTTATAATTAAAAATTACTTTTATCTGACTCTAACGTGGACACGACTATCCTCTAAAACAGCATGTATGCGCATATCAATACATCTGCTTGCATCATCTGTCACATTTTTTTTTTGTCAAGTTTTGTCATTTCTTTTGAAATGATCTCAACACTGCCCTATATGATGGATTAATTGCTCTAAATATTTACTAAATCACTAATTTTACTTTCCCTCCAGTGACTACTTTCTCCACTTGCTCTGTTGTTGAAATGAAATCCTCTGTGCTGACTGATGACATCAGATCCCTAAACATGTGCAGAGGCAAAAAGTCACGAAATAATTCTGATCTGAACATTCTCATTTAAGTAGCACGATCGTGTATCTGATATATATCTGATCTCTTACCAAAGATCTGATCTGAAAAACATTAGATTTGTGCATTCAGACAGCCCTAAACAAATCAGATCTGCATTACATTAGGGTAAAAATTGGGTTTGAGACCAATGGTTTTGAGGCTGATAGTGTGAAAGTAGCTTTAGACACAATTACAAGGAAATTGAGAAGGTTCTCCCTTACCAGAAATCATCAAAAGCCAGAATGTGCATGTACAATAAATTATATTTAGCTTTACTCATTTTAAATAGGTTATTAAACTATCCTTAAAAATCTTTGAAAATGTGAGTTTGTCAATAGAGTGTTTTCATGCATGACTTACACATGATAATGGGCTCTGGTATTGAATAAATCTCCATCTAAAAAGGCAACATCTCCCAAGATAGAAGTGGATGTGTTCTACCTATTGTGATGGGTCTTTCCACTTCTTCCATGTTCTTGCCTATGTAATTTTCTTAGAAGCTTAAAGAAAAGAAATTCCTTATTTTTCTGAGAGGAGTGGAGGGGCTTCCCCTTAGTCTGGGTCTACCACTGTACCACACTGTCTTTCAAGCATCATGCCTAATGTCTTTTTTACTGAAAAAAGCATGTAAACCCTGGTGCAAAAAAAGCATTTTTTTTTTGTAAACTCTTCAATCTCTTGTAATGAAATGACTTAGAGTACAATGTGCAAAGAAATGATTATACTTTAGTACTGTATTGACATTTAATAAGCCACATTGTATTATCTATTGAGGCATGTGTGCGTGCGTGCATGTGTGTGTGTGTGAGAGAATTATAAATTAAAGGTGTTAAATGTAAACTAAAACCTCTCTGTGTATTATGACTATCCAAAGCTTTCAGCTTAATTTTTAGAAAATTAAAACATTTATTTTTCTTTCCACGGAAATTATGAATTTATTAAATATTAAAAATAATTAAGAATAAAAAAATAAGTATTCCAAAAATCAAATTCACTTTTAAAAATAGCAAGAGAGGTTTGTGGTTGGATCCTGAGCTTGGGTTACTGAATGTGCTGAGTTTAATTATATTTTAATATTTTAGTTACTTTTAATAACTTTGACATAAGAAGCACCTTATCTGGTTGGAAAAATATTTCAATTCAATGCATAAGAATATTTCTTGGAAATAATGAGTAATTTTATCTTCATCACCACCACAGAGTTGTTAGAGTTCATCGTTGTAGTCGGGGTGGTCATCATCTGCTACTCGAGTAACTTTAGCTGGAGAGAGAAGCTGATCCATGCAGACCTCAAGAGGTGTTCCTGCAAAGTTCAAGCTCATTACATGGTTCATAAACAAACACGCCAAGGGTGTGTTTTAATTTAGTTTTTCCTAAGTCCTCCCACACTATCCCACTCCTCCGCTCTATCTGCTCCGCTTTATCTTTAAGCACTGACTAAAGACCAATTTGTTTCTTAGGTAATTGGTTTAACCCAACTACGTCCAACCCCTCCCCACCTTCTCAAAAGTGTTTGACTGGTGATGGTTCTAGTTCATAACCTAGTAAACCAGTGTTAGCATTTATCTAATGATGGAAACTGCACAGCACTTATATACTGTAAGTTGCTCTGGATAGGAGCTTCCACCAAATGTCTAAATGTAAATATAAATTTAAGTATTTGACCCTAAAGTGGTTCCTGAGCCATGCCCCCGATGTACCCCAATGTACCCCTTGCAGATTCCATGTTACTTTTCATGGTGGGACATTTTATTTAGGAAATGTAGTTGACAGAAATATACAGTAAATAACAAAGCAAAGTACAACTACAGAAAAATCCTACATTTTCCTAAATGTACAGTAATAAAGTATTTGTACCTCATTACATTACAACATTAGTTACTGGTATCTTCTTTACTTTACTTCTTTCTAGCACAGCTACTAGATGTATTCATTAAAATGTTAAATTAGCACATTCCATTCAACTTAATAAGATTATTTAGATGACAGATGTGTTATTGGTCCACACATTTACTTAGACATTTCATTATAGCTGTCCTACAAGAAAGATACTGTTAGGCCACCAAACTCAATTTTGACAGAGTTTTGGAGAAAGCAGTCTGGATAAAGACAGAAAAAAAATACTGTCTACTTATGTTTAAAAACTGTTGCTTAGGGGACATAAAAGAAAACTAATTAAGTCCTTGCTGTTCATCTGGCAGATTCATTTAGAAGAAAAAATTATAATTTTGACTGTGATAAGCAGTCTCACAAAAAACAGTCTAGTTGACAGTGTTGCAATAAATCATTGCGTGGCAACTAGTGACAGAATGTTTTTAAAGTGATGAGTCCAACATTCTCTGGTTCATAAAAGTGTCAGAAGAGCTCTTGAGTACACACTTTCATTTTTTTGGTATTTTTTATTTATTTATTGCTGTGTAAAATGCAACTAAAATATTTGGAATGATAATTGCAGAAAAACAAGTTATTGGAAAAAGTGATCTTTAAATAAGGGTTCTCAACTTCCTAAATAGGAAAACACCAACAAAGAAACTGTCAGTTGCAAGATTCTGTATAGAATTCTTAAGGGTTCTTTCATACAGGAAAACCAATAAAATATCCTAGAGGTTTAAAGTGCTATTTGGATTTTTTTTTGTTTCACTTTTCTTATATATATATATATATATATATATATATATATATATACACCTAAGTAGCACTCTAGAAGACTCTTTGCCCACAGATGGTAAGTTCAAATCTTTAAAATCACACAGTCATCCCTAACTTGGAGTAAAATTGGACATGTTCAATCACAGACCCTTAGCCTGTTGTATACATATGTAAGCTCTAGAGAGGAGGGCAGATGTAAATGTGGATCTCATTGTTGTTACATTGCCCATAGCACAGCATAGCAAGCACCAGTTTAAAAAAAATGAGCAGGTTGGATACATGTCTCCCTGCAAGCACATTTTTTTTCACCTTCCCTGGGTAGTAGGTGTTGGGTGACAGGGGAGAGTTGGGTAGTTGGTGGGAATTGGCAAGACCAAACTGGGGAGAAAATGGGAAAATGCAAAACAAAAGAGAGCTAAAATTGAGAAAGAGAATTGCTGTAGGGAATTGGGAAAAAAAGATGATTGAACACAGTGGAAAAGTGAAAATTGAAACATTAAACTACAAATTCAGATTTTCTTGCACTTCTTGCCCTATACAGATCTTTAGTTATAGCATCACCCAGCTGCTATGAGTTGAATAAAATGAATGTGTTGCTAACAAGCATTTTAGATTCTTCTAAATCTGCATACATATTTTTTCTGAGCAGCCATTGTAAGTATTTGGAAAAAGCAACTTCTGGTCAGTGTGAAAAGATTAGGGCAAGTATTTGTAGTACATATTAACCTTTGTAGTGGTTGCATAGAGAATATTACGAGTATTGCATTGTATTATTTACAATAGGCTGCTCAGCGCAGGGTCACAGTACTTAATTTTACAAACCCCACTTGCTCCGGAGAAATAATCATTCACTGTTTGATCTTTGGAGAGACATGAAGGACTGACAAGGTTATAGATGGTGAGGATGTCATGAGCAGCTCTGGTTAACTATTGAGATTGTCCCACTTCAGTGTATAGTAAAAAAAATGAGTATTCTAAGAGCATACAAATACAAGTATTTGTTTTATAAAAAAAATAGTTTTTTAATCACATGCCTGCTTTTGCTAAAATAAAGTTCCATCTTTATTACTTACTGCAATATTAACCATTTTAGGCCACAAAAATGGCTGTCATTCCCTTCTTGTTTAAATGTGTTTTTACACCAGTTCGCCATAATATTTCAATGCGAAACATTGAGGCAAATAGGTAAATATTGTGTAGGTTCCCCTTGTGCTTCCTGGGAATCTCTTCCCCATTGGGGCATGACTCCACAAGACCTCTGCTATCAGGGCATAGCAAAGAATCCTTTGAGTGCTCCTTGGATCAGATGTCTTTGTCCGACGGATGCCATGGGTTCTAGATCAGATTGGGATATGAGGAGTTTGGGAGTTGGTGGCCTTGGGCTCTTTGCCTGCTGGCAGGCTGTGGTGCACTGTTTGTTCTGATGCATCTCAACCATGGCCAGCACTGCATTTTTTAACAATAAATCCTTTTTTAATTAAATCCTATATATAATAATGTACTGTATACTATATACTACTGTAATACTAAGGATTTATTGGTTAAATTGAAATTAAAATGATTGTGTTTTTTTAATATGATGTTGTCCTCGATAATAATGATAATATAATAAAATAATTTTTTTTATTATATATAATAATACTTTTTTGAGCTAATTTTTTTTAATCGCAATGAATTATGGGAAAATTTTCACCCTTTTCCGGTGAACTGAAGACCTTCCTACACCGTTTGCAGTTCCCTTTGAACTGAACATTTTCGCTTCCTGCGGTTTGTAATCACACTTAACATGGCTGAACATCCTGTGAAGTATACTTCACAGGGTGCTTCAGGCCGATTGGAACGCACCTCTAGTTAAAGGTTGGGCAAGCAACCATTATTAACTTATCCTTATTACTTCCTGGTTGGGTCATTGGAAATCCTGCTATTTAATTATTTATTTATTAATAACCCATTTAGAAAAGGAAATGCGTATATAAATGTCTAGTACAAAGGACATACAGAATTAGAATATCATCAAAAAGTTGATTTATTTCCGTAATTCAATTCAAAAAGTGAAACTTGTATATTATACAGATTCATTACACACAGACTGATATATTTGAAGTTTGTATTTCCTTTAATTTTGATGATTATGGCTTACAGCTAATGAAAACCCAAAATTCAGTATTTCAGAAAATTAGAATATTACTTAAGATGAATAAAAATAAATAAAAAATATTAACACAAATGTTGGACTACTGAAAAGTATGAACATGTACAGCTCTCAATACTTGGTTGGGGCTCACTTTACATGAATTACTGCAGCAATGTGGTATATGCCACATGTGTGTATGATGAAGGTGATGTGGCAATGCTGACATGTTATGGAAGCCCAGGTTGATCTAATTACAGCCTTCAGCTCTTCTGCATTGTTGTGCCTGGTGTTTCACATCTTCCTTATCAAGGTACCCCATAGATTCTTTATGGGGTTTAGTTCGGGTGAGTTTGCTGGTCCATTAAGCACAGAGATACCATGGTACTTAAACCAGGTATTAGTACTTTTAGCAGTGTGGGCAGGTGCCAAGTCCTGCTGAAAAATGAAATCAGCATCTCCATAAAGCTGGTCAGTGGAGAGAAGCATGGAGTGCTCTAAAACCTGCTGGTAGATGACTGCGCTGACCTTGGACCTGATAAAATACAGTGGACCAACACCAGCGGATGACATGGCTCCCCAAACCACCACTGACTGCAAACTTTAAACTGAACCTCAAGCAACTTGGATTTTGTGCCTCTCCTCTCTTTCTCCAGACACAGGGATTTGCTTGATTTCCAAATGAAATGGAAAATTTACTTTCATCTGAAAAGAGAACTTTAGCCACTGAGCAACAGTCCAATCCTTTTTGTCCTTAGCCCAGGTAAGACACCTCTGATGTTGTCTCTGGTTGAAGAGTGGCTTGACACAAGGAATGAGACAGTTGTAGCCCATGTCCTGGATACGTCTGTGTGTGGTGGTTCTTGAAGCACTGACTCCAGCTGCTGTCCTGTTGAATCTCCCCCAAATTCTTGAATGGGCTTCGTTTCACAATCCATTTATAATAATATAAATAAATAAATAAACTTTTCAATGATATTCAAATTTATTGAGATGCACCTGTATTTTCTTCATCTTGTTAGAAAGGTAGGTGGAGCACAGGGGCAGCCATGATGCAGTGTTTATGAAATAGAGATGGTTAAGGGCCTTTCTCAGTGGCCCTAAAGTGATGGATTGGCAGTGCTGGGGCTTGAATTCCTGACCTTCATTAAACCAGATCATGTGTGTGATGTGAATCAGTGCATTTTATACATGGTGCACCACATGATGAATATGAATGTTAAAAATGCTACTCTGGATATGGAAATCTATTTGGCAAGGCTTAATGTCTTTCATAACTGAGAAAGCCTTTTATTTTTGTATAAGAGAGTGCACGTTTGCTAAACTTTTAAATAATTTAATTAACTGGTGGATTTAATACATGTTCCAAAATGACTCCAGGAACAGTAAAATGGTCATTTTCCACAAACATACAGATGGTGGTCTAATGACAGCTAGTGTAAGCTAGGAAAAAGCTCCAGTTTCATGATTTTCTTGCCAGAAAATGTATGTTACAATGTGTGCTATAAAACTTTAAATTGTTAAGAGCATTAATTCAAAGTAAGGGGAAAATTACTATACATTTACACATCATCTTGCATTATAGGAAAATGATACATTATAGGGCCAAATTTTAAATATCGCTTCATACATAGTTCTTCTTCAAACTGTTGCCAAAAACTTAGAAGTAAACAATTATATGCAATGTCAATACTGACATGTTGCAATTTCCCTTAACTGGAATGATAACACCTAGTCCAAACCTGTTCGAGCTTGATGATCCCCTGTGCACAAAACAATGTCCATAATAGTTGCCAAGGTTTGAGTGAAAAAAAACAAAAAACAAACCCTGATCTTCACAGAACCCTGAACTTTAACCCACCTGAATACCTTTGGGATGAACAGGAATACTGACTACTCTCCAACTCTTCTCACCCCATATTAGTGACTAACCACTCTAATTGTCTTGTAAATGCACACACGTCCCTACAGTCATGTTTTAAAGTTTAAAGGTAAGACTTGCCAGAAGGGTAGAGGCTATTACGACAGCTAATGGGTAAATCTGGAATGAGATATTTGACAAGCACATATGGGTGTGATGGGTAGGTGTCCACAAACTTTTAGCCATATAGTGCATTATTCAAGTATGGCAAGGGTCTTTATTTTTTCCTCCTATTTTTAGCCACAAAGTAGCATAAGAGAGCTTCACATTTGAATTTCTTTGTTTTTACAACCCCCCACTGCCTGATTCAGAAAAAATAAATAAATCTGTCACTGTTCTGTGTCACTGTTCAGATGATACCATGTTTCTTGTGCATAAAGCAGCAGGTGGTCATATTAAGAATTATGAGCATTATAATAAAGCACATAATGGTTAACTTTTCTCCTTTTTTTGGAAAGTTTAACAAGGTGTATTGATTGTTATTGTTGAAAGAAACTTGTGGACCAGGAAACTATAAGTGATAATCCGAAGATAAAATCTGCTTCTTTCAGATGCCCAGCCTATTGCGTTGTCCAATCCTTAAGTACAGTAGTGACTGTACATGAGAATATGAGTTAACAATAGATTTATTATACTTTGTAAGGTTGTAAATTGTAAGCATTTCACTGCATATCATTCTGTGTATGGTTGTGTACGTGACAAATAAACTTAGAATTTGAAAAATCCTTCTTGATATGACTAGAGTATTAGATAACAATAAAATCAGGAAACTCAGAGTAAGGGTTAAAATTCATCAGTTTAATTAATTATATTGAGTTTTGCATGATAATCTGTCTGCAGAACTTATTAACACAATTCTTCACTTGTCTTTATATTATTATTGTAGTTGCCTTTTCAGGTATCACTTCCAATATGAAAAAAAAATGGTTAGCTATTCTGGTTGCTTTTAAATAGCAGAAATTCTGTGGGACTATATAAAATTGTCATTTAAAAAATATTTTATTAACTACAGAGGAATAAAGCTGATAAGCCATACAATGAAGCTTTGGGAAAGAGTAGTGGAAGCTAAGTTAGTAGTGGAAGCTAGGAGTAGTCTAGGAAGCTAGTGGAGGGGAAGAGGTCAGCATTTGTGGGCAGCAATATGGTTTCATGCCTAGAAAGAGTACAAAAGATGCAGTATTTGCTTTAAGGATGCTGATGGAGAAGTACAGAGAAGGTAATAGGGAGTGGCATTGTGTCTTTGTAGATTTAGAGAAAGCTTATGACAGGGTGCCAAGAGAGGAGCCGTGGTATTATATGAGGAAGTCTGGAGTGGCAGAGAAGTATGTTAGAGTGGTGT
>JAOVVB010181314.1:0-11235 GCA_028570985.1 Heterobranchus longifilis | reverse complement strand
CTAATTACGGAATGGAAAAGTTTTGCTCTTTAGTTGAGCACAGGATATTGTATCAGTTTCAGTTTATTTATAATCTACATGAAATAGTAAGAGAATGAAATACGTTGCAAATGTTGCCTTCCAATAAATAAGAGTTTGACATTTATGATGCTTTCTCAAATCTTGATTATGATTAATATTTGTGCACTGCTGTTCAGAATTTTTTTACTGATATAAATAGTAAATAAATGAATAAAATTACTACACAATAAATAGAGTACTTTAAATGGCAGATCCCAATAACCCAACCCATACACACACACACACACACACACACACACACACGTGATTGAGCCGTTTCATTTCTGTAATCAGGGATCAGTGATTGGCCCCGAAAACCCTGATCGGCACCCCTACTTAAACCCCACATCATCTCTAAGGCAGCTCGTGGCATATTTTTAACACAATATTTACGTCTTGCTAACTCTAGATTGCAACATTTAATCATAGACTTATGAACACATACTCCAGAGATTGTAATACTGATAGATTTTTTTGCGTCCAGCATATTTTAAAGTCATGTCTAAGCAAAACGTCTTCCTTTTCAGACCGCAAATTAAGCACATTTGAGTTGACCTCTCTTCTAGAAACCACATGACGAAAGTGAGGACGAGCAATGAAACAATGACAGAGGAAACGCTTCAGCATTTAAGTCAGATGTTTTGGAAGCAGTTCTTTCTTTATTTAAAACTCTGAAACCGTATTTCTTCTGAAAGGTGTGTCCCAACAGCCCTGGATCCGTGTCCCAAAGAGCGACAAACTGTAAAGAGTAAACCTAGCAATTGTGTAAATTTACTTCTCCTGACTGCCTGGAGTTACAGTATTTACCGAAGCGAGTGTGTGTGTGTGTGTGTGTGTATGTGTGTGTGTGTGTGTCTTACAGTAAACCAGAGATCAGACTGTTCTTTTGACATTTCAACTGAAAGCAAGAGGAAACAAGCGCTAAAGGGGCGTCCCATGGGTAGTGTTTCTCTTAGTGCAGATCGTAATCACAATCACTGAGCAGTGAACGTATAAAGCAATGACATCCGTGAGGACAGGACGCGCACTGCTAGCAACAGCAGAAATCAGTCTGGGTTTCTCAAAGGATGTTTCTGGCATTCGGAATTTTGATTTGAATTTTGACACTCAAATGTACACAAATGTTTTAGTATTAAAAAAAAAAAAAAAATCTTTTATAGCATTTGCATGTTAACGAATAGCCAATTAATTTGGCCCAGCTCTGATTTAAAAAGCAAAGCATGAGATGCAAATGAATTCATTTGTAGCTACACTCAAAAATGTATCATATGTAGTTTCTTGTAGCTTTTATTTCTTGATATTATGTCTATCTTACTACAATAAGTGAAGTTTGTTCTGCAAATCTACCTAATTCTATTTAACAGGTTAATGAAATATGAGTTAACGATTTATTTTTGTTCGACTCACACATGCTGCTTGGCCAAAAACAATTGCACGTTCTAAGGTTTCATTCAGTCACATTTAGCTTTGATGACGGTCCACAATGTGGTGGCCAGTTCATGTATGAAAATGATTCCACATCCCATGATAACCTGGTCATTCAGTACATTCAGGTCGTCAGCTGTGACTACATTTTATTGCCAAATAATATTACTGAGTCTAGACTTGGCCAATTGATGAGGCTTGTACACAGCGGCCACTACGCACAATTGCTCTGAAATAGGATCTGGACTCATCAGACCACATGGCCTTTTTTCTATCACTCCAAAGTCCAATCTTTAAGCAAACTGTTTTTCCGAGTTTCACTAACAAGTGGTTTTCTTATGGAAACACACCTGTTTAGTAACAATCCTGTGAGTGTGTGTGTGTGTGTGTGTGTGTGTGGCAATGCTCTTACTTTCATTATTAAACACAGCTCTGGTTTTTACTGTTGCTTTTTTTTTTCTATGCAACTTTAATAAATGTGTAAGTCACCCAAGTTGACGGTTCAGCATTGTCACAACCAGGTTTTGATAATGTTTTAAAGGGTTCTTAATTTACTTTTAGTAACTTAAAATCTCCTTAGTTGTTTTCTTTGCTTAATGGAGCCCAATAATTTAACCCATCTGAAATGTTGACTCTTTTTTTTGCAAGGCAGTGTATTTTCCTTGAGTGGAAACTCTGTCCTTGATTTTAAAATGTTAATACGTAAATCATGTGATTTACAACCTAAAAGTCACTTTATGTTAAAATCATATGACAGTAATTAAATTAGCACAAACATTTCTGCTATTTGAGGATGAAAGCTTTTTCATTGTTAATTGTGGTTAAGCTAAAAACAATGGAAGACTGGCTTGAAATTCTGTTTTAACATTCCCAAAGGAACGTTTTTAAAAAAAGGGAAAGTAGTTAAACAGCTAATACAATTCATAGCTGCAGAAGTATAAATGTACCTTTGTTCTCGAAAGTCCCTTACACTTACAGTATAGCCTAAACTACTACTGTGAAATTTCTAGCAAAATTCTAGCCAATTATTGTCTGCTATCTCTTACTTAACATGCAATTACACTTGTAACAGATGAGTGCAACACAAGTACTATATCTATGAATTCATTCATAAAGCATAAATTCATTCATAAATATGGTTTCTTTTAAATAACATTACAGTGTTATGTTCAAAAGTCTCATTGTTATTGAACATTATATTGTTTCATATTAAACATTGTATGTTAGGTGTTTAAATGATAAAATCACCACTAACCTGTGTGTATGTATTATATCTGTTTCTAAATGTAGGATGCTATATTTAAGGACACCTTTATTTTAAAGGAAGTGGCAGGTGTGTCTTTGTTCTGGTTTGGTTCTCTTTCCCTTTCTCATGTACATTTGTGCCATGCATAGTGTTCCACAAAATGCGGAAATAAGCTAAATGAATTGCCAGTAAAATGCTGTGTTTTTAAATAGTGTGTTTGTGCTGTAATCGCTTAGTAGCATGACACACGAAATGCAGTAGATCTCATTCTCAAAAGCATTTCTTCTGTTGCAAAAATGTTAGGACTTTATATGGCTTTTTCAGATTTTTTATTATTATTATTATTATTATTATTTATTTATTTATTTATTTAAAAACATATTGATACTTTTACCATGAAGTGACATCTCAACCGTTTGGAAGAGGCATTTACTTGGATCATAAAAAAGGGAAATAAATAAACATTGATTGTTTTTATTATTGCCCTGTTGATTTTTTTTTCTTAGTAAGGATGCTAGTAAATGGAATGTGAGCTATAAATAAGTAGAAAATACATATTATAATAATAAGACATATAAATACATATAAAATATTTATAGTAATTCATTAGTTAGTAGTTCATTAATTGGAACTTGTCTATATTCATGATGTGTTGTCATGATTTCAGCAGTGTATATGGGTATCTATTGGTTTAAATTTATGCAGATTATATAATTTTGTACATATAATAAATCAAACGTTTTTTTGAAGGATTTATATTTCGTCTTCCTTTGCTGGCGGAGTATATTAGCGATTAGGTTGTTGAGATGAAACAGGGTGTTTAGCAGCTGTTCTTGTTTGCATGTTCACGCAACTTTCTCAGGTCTATGAGTTATTTGCAAGTTTTTAAATAATCGGTCTTATCTCTGATGTGTTTATCAGTTATGACTTGTTGGCTTCAAGGACATTACTTACTGTACACGTTGTTACTGCAGAACTTGACCCCTTTTTATTTTTGTCACTTTTAATTAATACTAATCCTGTTTTGTGTGTGTGCGTGTGTGTCTAGGTACCTCTTCAGAAGTGGAAATATCGAAGTGAATGGAGATAAGTTTTACAACACCACCGTGGAGGTGCTTCCCAGTGATGTAGGTACCGTTCAACTCAGCATCCCAGTCCAACCATGTTCTATGTGTGTGTGTGTGTGTGTGTGTGTGTGTGTGTGTGTGTGTGTGTTGTAAATCTGCAGTAGGTGGGGCCCAAATTTCTCTTTGACCTTGTGAGGACCTGGTCCTATTATTTGTATGTTAAAAACCGCAGCTTTACATACTTTACAAAAGTAATAATTTATTACTTCATTTATTAATGATTTTTATCATACTTCTTAATTTATTAATGATAAGGTTAGGTAAGACCTTTAAGAGTAGTGTATTATTCATTAACCTCATTAATAATTTTGCCAGTAGACGGTCTCCATAATGACATTAAGCCTGTGAGTGTGTGTGGGTGTGTGTATACAGTATGTGCGAGTGTGAGAGTGTGCGTGTAAGTGAGAGTGGGTTAGTGTGTTGACTTGCTACACTCGAGTGCAATTTCCTCCCACACAGAGAGAGACACAAACACACAGCACAGACAGCGTGTCTGTGGTTTTAGGACACTTCCTGTTGTAATTCTAGGTTCACTGAAATATGTGATCATTTATACTTTCAGTTGCTGCCCAGACTCAAAGCTGGTGTGTGTGTGTGTGTGTGTGTGTGCGTGTGTGTGTGTGTGTGGGTGTGGGTGTGTGTGTGTGTGTTTCAGATCTCTGTAAGGGAGCATGTGGAACAGGGACTGCTTCCATGTTGCAAACTTTCTGTTGATGGCTTCATCATAATAGGTATCGTCATTTGTTTTACATTTGCTCCAGGTCACTCTTTTTCTCTTCTAATTCCAGGTGTCATTTGCATGATACAAGGATTTACATGGCTCGTTTATGACGAGGTCAAGAGGCTAAATGTGAGCTTTACCGTAGTTTCCACACTATAGGCTCCACTCACATAAATATGTTTAAGGGGAAAAAATAATCTGTTATGAAAAGTGAACTCATGGACAACATTTAAAATGTATTTAATGTTTGTTAAGATTGACACAGTTCACTTGTTTTTTTAATCAAAGGAAAGCATTTACATTTATGGCATAAAGTCTTGAACTTTGAACTACGTAAACTTTTGCTTGCTTCTTCAAGAATTCCGCAGATTTTTTGTTCCTTTCGCCATATCCATGATGCAAATTATGTTACTAAAATACATAGTATAAAACTTAATCACTGTAATCGAACAATCCTCTCAAACTTCATCTGAATGAGCCATCTCTACCATTTGGTTGAGCTATGCTAGACAAATCTACTGCATGACTCTGTGTCTTTAAATAATATGCTTTTTTAAATGGTTTGTTGAATGACATGAGAAATACAGTGGATATGATACCACTGAACACTTTTTTGCTCCACCACACATAAACTCCATTTCACTTATTGAGTATTAAAAAAAAAAAAATTGTATTTGATGCTAGGGACTTTCAATTTGAAATGGTGTTAAACTGTCCTAAATTAGTCTTTGATCAGTTGAATTGTTACTAAACTACTGCTTTGTTGTGATCTGTTCTGTGTGGTTTAGTTTGCTGTTTACTAATTATTTTTACAATAACTGTTATCGTATGTGTTTACTCCATGCCCTTAATTTACAGTGCATACCATAGCACTTATAGTCTTATTGGTATTTGTAAGTATATCAATACTTTTACCATGAAGTGACATCTCAACCATTTGGAAGAGGCTATTATTATTATTATTATTATTATTATTATTATTTGGAAGGGGCTTTTTTATTACTGCCCCAAATAAAAAAAAAATGCATTGCCATGATGTTAAAAGGTTAATAAACAAGTAAAACAAGTTCTGATCTGAGAGCTAACAGATCCTGTACAGTTACAACGCTGCCAATCCCAGGAACATTTCCATTACTGACAACATAGCATGCACTGAAGGCTTGGCCTACAACTAAAACAAAACATCTATAAATATTTTAAGAGCATAACCGTAAGCTTACTGTATATTTCTGCCCGGTGCCATAAATATCACAGTGCTGGCCACAATTTGCATGAGAAAATAACAGCTGTGTTTGTTTATGGATACGATGATTATTGAAGCGTGTCATTTAAATTCACACACCTGGGTTCACCTTTTTACATTTACTGTATATAGCATAAAATACGCAGATCATCAGCAGAATGTGCAGAACAGGATAATGATATTAAATGAGATATTAAGTGAGAACGCATTGGTCAAGTTTCTGCAGTCGTGTCCACAGTTACACCAACATCTCCACTCCACTCAACAGCTACATAGAGCAATACAAAGACCATTTATTTTTAAAAATGCAGCTGTGGAACTAAGAATATTATTCACCGTCTGTTTGCGAACTAAGCCACCTGTGATATGTGTATAGTACACATTTACAGTACTTACTAAGAGCCATCTTGATCTTTCATAAAAAGCATTCTGCAGAATAAAGCAAAATACAAAGCAAATGACAAGAACTTTTCTGAGTCCGAATTATTTCAAATCAATGACAATCTTGTAAGAAATCTTAAAGAAAAGTACTACGAAAGCTGACTAGGTCGATTGGTCTCTGAGGACGTTTTCATATTAGGGCCCCTGGGATCGTTTCTGAGAACGGTGTCCCCGAGTCCGCTGGAAAGAGTTGTCTCAAGAACGATACACTGTATTCAGGCATGGATCTAATCAGACTAATCGCATTGTATTTTGTATTATGTATTGGAGACTATGGCAGCCCAAAGAATGATTTTTGAAGAAGATGATGAGTTTTCAACAATGGCTGTATTCCATTGGGAATAAACATGGATGGTTATTTTGGCTTCTGGACTACAGATGGTCCCAGATGTATGAAGGGGGGGGATGTCTTATTGTGTGTTAAAAATATTAAGATTCAATTATTTGTCACATGTCCTTTACAGCAAAGTGAAAAAAAGTTTTCGCAGTTAGAAAACTGGCCAGAGCGCAGGGTCAGCCTGGATACAGGACTCCTGGAGCAGATAGGGTTAAGAACCTTGCTTAAAACCTCAACAGTGGCAGCTCAGTGGTGCCGGGGATTGAACCAGGGACCTCATACATGTTTATTACTTTACATCTAACCCACTGAACATAATAGCTTAGTCTAGACTACCTTGATTGCACTCAGAAAACTTATCTTTTAACAAAACTTTTTTACAAAAAGTTTTAAAAAATCATAATTCTAACCATTCTAAGACAAGGAGCATGTGTATATCTGTCAGTACAGGCATGGGACCAGGAAGTGCTTAGCCCCGTAACTAGTGCTTGTGCCTTTATTTCATTACGACAATATATACATTGGCTATTAATCATACTTACACTTCCCAGATCTATTAATGTTAAAAAATTACAGAAATAATTATGGTTAATACTATTTTCGAGACTCATAATACTACTGCGAAGAAGAAGAAGAATGACAAGTGACACAACAGCTGTGTATTTGGATCCTTGCTGAAGTGTGTTTCACGCACCTGCTTTCAGTGTTTGCATTTATTATTTACGTACTTTATAAATAACCAGATGATAAGAACAACTTTATGCAAATACGTTTAGTGTAGTTTTCAAGTTTCTTGTGAAACCAAGTGTTTCAGACAAAAGTTTGAAGTTTCTAAGGAAGACGGTGGATCTAAGAGCGGGCGGTCTATTTGCAAACTAAAGCAACCTATGCTATTAGGTTACTCCGCGCTTGGGACAAGCACTAAATCTAAACGGCTGGTAATACATTTGAGCAGTTGGGGTTAAGGGCTTTGCTCAAGTACACAACACTCGAACCCCCGAGCCATCAATCATCAACGCAGACTCCGCCCACTGAGCCACCACACCCCCTCCAATGGTCTAAAATATTTATTGCTATTCAATTTAGTGTACCTCTTATACACAAGAGTAATGGAAGTAAAGGCTACTGGTTTTCCTTTTTCACTAAGGGGTAAAATGTGCTTGGACCCATAATCGCTTCTGGCAATTATTTAGAATCATGCTAGTAATTATTCATTAGACTTGTATGGAATTATGACCAAACCTGTTATCCATTATTGAATTCAGGTGTTTCAATCAGGTCCCTTATCCTCAGTGAGGGCCAATCTTAGTGCTTCAGCATTCCAAGACATCTTGGACAATGCCATACTTCCAACTTTGTGGGAACAGTTTGGGGAAGGCCCTTTTCTATTCCAACATGACTGTAGCCCCAGTGCACAAATCAGTGACTACTGTATGTCATGGTTTGATGAATTTGGTGTGGAAGAACTTGACTGGGATGAACTGGAACGGAGATTGTGAGCCAGGCCTTCTCATCCAACATCAGTGCCTGACCTCATAAATGCTCTACAGAATGAATGGGCACGAATTCCCACAGAAACACTGCAAAATCTTGTGGTCGGCCTTCCCAGAAGAGTGGAAGCTGTTATAGCTGCAAAAGGGGGACCGACTTCATATTGAAATATATGGACAAATACTTAATTTCACTGTGTGTGTGTATGTGTACGTGTGTGTGTGTGTGGCGGGGGGCATATCTGTAACTGGCGCACATGGTACTGCTACATCCTGTATCCTGTTTTCGCCCAGTCTGAACAATCTAGTAATGAAAGTGTAAATCTAGAAAGTAGAATAACCTAACCCTTATTCTGTGCCAGTTTTGACCATATCGTGTGCTTCAACTTTACATTTGCAAACAATGCAAACAAAACAGGAATCAAAATGCTAACTTCTCAACTCAGAATGCTCACTTCTCAACTAGTTCATCATTATCTGCGTCAACAGGCTCTGCATCGACATACTGTACACACTGTACACGAACACTGCAAGGTTCCTTTCCTTTTATTAAAACTGTACATCTGGTTAAACTTCAAACCGCGAGTTTATTTTTTAAATACCTATGCAGGGTTTCGACAGTTTGAGTCAAACCGTGGAGTGTTTGTGCAGGCGAGAACACAGTAAGGAAACTTAGTATAGTAATGTAGAACAAAGATAAACTATAGAATGGCAAACAGGTGTTTAAAAAAGGCTGATGCTAATTATGTGCAAAAATAAATTTCACCCTGTGGTTGAAAAATGTCCAGCAAATGATTATTTAATCCAGTTTTATTAAGTTTATCGAATTAAATTATACTGAATTCTATTCACTTCAATTCAACTGTAGCATGTGCATTAAGATTTGTTATTATACAAAACTTTTTATAAGTGTCGCCTGTTGTTTCAGTATGTTTTACGTCTTTGTGTGTGTGTGTGTGTGTGTGTGTGTGTGTGTTTGTGCACTTGCAGGCTCTTTTATAAACGGATTAGCAGAGGGACCAATCGTGGAAGAGCTACATGACCTTGAAGCCATGCGTCTCTTTGTGCATTCCGCTTCAGACTCCTGGGTGGCCCTGAGCGAAGTGAGTGACCTGCAGTAAATTAGGTGCCTTCACACCGTGACAAAGACCATGAAGTTCTCACTACTGCGTCCTCAAAAATATAGAAGCGGCAACTAAGTCAAAGCGGAAAAATGTGCATTTATCGAGCTCATGGGAACTTCGTAGCCACATTCATGTCAGGTTCTCAATGCGTCTATCATCTTGTCATTAATTTCCGATCACACACTTATTAATTATGCGCTTACCAGGTCCAAACCCGAGTTATTACAGATGGCACTGCACTCTTACCAGGTGCTTATCACACGGATCCAGTTGGATCCAGTGGTGTTTTTTTTGGCTGCTTCCGTCGAGAGGTCGCACTACGTGACATCATAAAGTGTTGCATAAACCAAAGAAACATGATACGAACTTAATGCAGTCTTTTACAACATAGCATGGACCTAATGTGGTCATAGACACAAGCCTGAAGAGGGTGCTGTGAGAACGCCTTTGATGTAGCAACAACGAAGTTACGTGCCGATGACGACTCGCTCAGAACGGCATGCAATGTTTCCCGTCTGCGCCATGCTTGTAGTACGTCCATAAACTCACTAAGAGGTGTTTTACGCCGTTAACTGGTCAACGCCGCCGTTAAATACGTCCTTATTAAGTTCTTCCTGCATTTTGCTTCAACCCCGCCCTCATCAGGCTAAGCGTGGAAGCTCCACGTCAACGGAGAGGATACCACGTTCTTGAATTAAAGACATGGGTCCTTACACTAGATCCACCAACTGGAAGAAAATATTCTACATTCTGAAAACATCATCTATATAAAAATGTTCAGTTTTTCTTTAGGTAAACAAATTCTAAAACTAATTAGGACGCTATAGCATCGCAGCGGGTTACATACACTACACTAATGCAACATATGCGATAGAGCACGTATCTAAGGTTATCCTTATCCTTTGAAATACGTAGTAGTCTGATGAGTCGAATCCAGCATCTGTGCCGTTCACACGGATTAGAGTTCACTTCAGAGGTCTTTCTCACTGATTCGTATACGGGAAAGTGACGAGGACCGGAAACGCATATAAAAAATAAAAAAACAAACGTGATTAGAAATACGATAAAGCACAAACTGAATCTGGCTGAGAGTGTATACAGGTGAACATTCCACTTTAACCTTACTTCCTCATTACCTGTACAGATGTATTTTATGACCATCATCACATAGTTCGCCACCAGAGCAATACGCCAGTCGAGGATATGAGTTACAGTGACGCAGTCATGACGTAAGGACGAGGAGGAAGAGGAAGATGAGAAAACCCTTAGTCGCTGTAACGCACATCCCTTTAATAGGTTTCGTAAATTATTTACAAAATTGTCTAACAAACGCCAATGTTAAGCAAATAACGAATTACATATCAGTGATAATTTTATAAACAATCTGAAATCATGTATCATAGAAGGTTAAGATTGAGCTTGTGGTTGCTAAGCAACGATGAGGGGCGCTTAAGCATAACAGATTATTTTTAAGGAACAGTGTAATGACAAAATATGCACAAAAAAAAACAAACAAGGTGATGCGATGTGACAAGACGCCATGCGGAGTACTGTGTATTGTTTTAGTTTAATCACTCTCAATCACAGTCAATCACAGTCTGCAGTGTGTTATTCTGCGTATACCACAATGATTACCCTGTTTTATTGTTTTTTTTATGCACAACACATAGTTTAATGGCTTAAAATGTAGAATTTCTGAGAGACAAGTTCCAGTTTTCACTGGAACCACAGCTCTGATAAACATCATTCTCTGTCTCTGTCTCTCTCTTCCTCTCTGTCTCTGTGTGTCTGTCTCGTTCTTTCTGTCTCTCTCTCTGTCTATCTGTATGTGTCTGTCTGCCTTGTTCTTTCTCTCTCTTTTTCTGTCTCTCTATTTCAGGGTCGATCTATTTCTTTCTGTCTCTATGTCATTCTATAATTCTCTCTGTCTCTGTGTATGTCTGTCTCATACTCTGGTTCTCTCTGTTAGTCTGTCTGTCTGTCTTTCTGTCTCCCTCTCTCTCTCTCTCTCTCTCTGTATA
>JAOVVB010181274.1:0-11235 GCA_028570985.1 Heterobranchus longifilis | reverse complement strand
GATATTGTATTCTTGGTGCTTTCACATAATATTTACACTTTGAGATTTTTGATAAATAATCATCAGTATTATGGATATAAGGACTAAGTGGGTAAAGGCAAATAATAGAAGAGAAGATTACATCACTTTAATGAAATGCAGTGTTTAAAACCATGAAAAGACAACACTTGTGATATATTACGATATCCAAAATCTAAGACGATATCTAGTGTCGTATCACGATATCGATATAATATCGATATATTTACCATTTATTTTCTTGATTAAATAATTAATTCTTTGGTCTGTGTAATTTCAGAAAATAGTTACAGATGACCCTCATGGTCCTTCAGAGCTGAAGTTGATGTTGTTGAAATTACTTGTTTTGTCCAATTTACTGCCCAAATCCAACAATATCCTGCAAACAGATCCAACAAGTATTCAATTGAAAGAAAATTAATAGGCAACTGTTTGATAATCAATTAATCATTTAACTCATTTTTCATGCAAAAATGTCAAATATTCATTTTAATGGTTTCAGCTTCTTAAATGTGAAAATGTGCTGCTTTTCTTGGTGTTACATTTTAGTAAAGTATTAAATGTATCTCTCTCTCTCTCTATATATATATATATATATATATATATTTTTTTTTTTTATAGTGGACATTTTCCACAGTTTTCTGATGTTTTACAGAGCAATCGATTAATTGAGAAAGTGAGCAAGTTATCGATGATGAAAACAATCGTCAGGTGCAGAAAAGCAGCAGATCTAAACATTTAACAAGCTCAAACAAGTGGTTTCTTTTTTGGAATTTCTCCTTGAAAAATGACTGAAAGAACTGAAAAAGTTGCCTATTAATTTTCTGGCGATCACGAAGGAATCGCTTGTTGTTCTGGGTCAGTTTTAAAAGTTGTTTGGATAAAGCTCGGTGTGTTTATGCCTCCGAGGGTACAGTGGTACAAGTGTTGGGATGCCAGTCATGTGACTTGCCATGGTTTTTAATGATGCCTTAAATCATCTTACTTCTCGTACCTCCCTGCTTTTTTTTTGTGTAAAAACACAGAACACCTCTACACACACATACCCAAACTTATTAAAGTACATGTAAGATTCAGGATTTAATAACCTTCTGTGGACGTCAGAAGCGACGGTTTTAAATCCACATCGCACAAAATGTCCGAGTCTGAACTATAAAAGCACGGCTGACAACTGATGAACACCAGCACTTGTTCCATGATTCATTAATATCGTAACTCAGGCTGCATTTACTATTCAGTAATAAAATTTTTACAACGTTAGAATTTATAATACGATTCTGACTGAACGGTAAGTTGACAGCTGCTCCTGTGCGCCGTTTAATTTCCTGCCATAATAGCCACATCAAACAGAATATATACTCACCCTGTATGGCTCTGACAAAACACGATCCTCCAGCGTTAAATGGGCGTTCGGCCAGGTCTTTGATACGCTGTTTTTCCTTTTACTCCTTCTTCAGTCTGGCAGAGTTCTTCTCTTCTCTCTCTGTCTTTCTCTGCTCGTCTTCTCTCTGTTTCACAGCGTTGGCTTCACACCTTCCCTCGCTGGCTCGCTCTTCCCCTCCCCTGTTCCCTCTGGCTGACTTTTTTCCCTCTGTGCTCCTCTCTCCAACGAGGTGAAAAACACACTTGTCAAATACAGGTAGGTCATCACACCGTCTCTCATCCTCGTCAGTTGCTAAGTACGAGGCGCTTTGATGCAAACAAGTTTTTCAGCATCGTTGGTGTGTAGCTCCCGCAGCGGTCCGGTTTTCTTTCTGAGACGAGACGGCTAAATGCAACAGCTGTTCGGTGTCAACGTCCGTGTGACGGAGCAGCTTCGTTGATGCTCAGACCTTTTTTTTCACAGAAGAGTGAATTACTGGAAATGGCTCCTGGTCGTCTGCAGTGATAATGAAGTTGAAGATCTCATCAAACCTCTTTTTCTCCTTCACCAAAGAAACTCTGACTTTTGGGAAATCGATGAACGGCGGCAAAAGTCGAGGTTTCTCGCTCTTTGTGCAAAATTCGAGCAACTCCACCGTCAAGCAAAGCGGAGTAAAGCTCCTTCAGTCCTCAAGGCTGCACAGATTGAATGACTTTTTTTTGTTTTGTTTGCTGCCAGACTTCTGCTTGCCACGTCTGATAAAGCTGCTCGCAGTAACGTCCTCACCGACACGCGAATTCAGCCACTATTAGGAGAAATTCCCACATGGCCGGAAGCCTCATCCTGTATCCGAGCACTGAGCAACATGTAAGAGGAGGGAGGAAGAGGTGAGGAGGTGGAGGAGTAGGATGAAGCAGAGGAGAGGAGGAGCCGGAGGAGGAGTCGATGTGGGTGTCAGCAGCGGTTGAGAGAAGGCCGACTGTTTGCCTTTGCATCTGCAGTGCTGTGCGTCTTCATCAGAGGGGAAATGCGTTCGCACAGCGTCCCGCAGCACGGCGACTGTTAATCCTCAAAGTGTGCGTCCTCTTTAAAAGTAGAGTGACTGTGGAAGCAGTCGGTGCTGATTGCCTCGATTGGCCTCATAGTAAGTGCTTTTCAGTGTGTGCTTTCTGTTTCTGTTGGTATGACCTTCCCTGCTCAGATAAGCTTCTCGCTGTAGATGCAACAATAGAGGGAGCAAACAATTAGTTTCTTTCTTCATAAGTAGCAGCACTGAAGTGAGAAATTAATTTTCTCACTGGCTGAAATGTACATTTAATGAAAAGTAGAGAGGAAGAGAAGATATCTGTAGTACAGCCCGGCCGATCCTGGATTTTCCATATTCTGTAGTTTTAAAAAACAAAAAATTCTATAACAATATATCAGTCGATTGATATTTTTTATAAAACTGATATTTTCCCCTTACCTTGCATGGCAGCTGGATTTCACTCAAATCCATCTCGTCAGGCTCCAAGTAAAGCGTTCGGGTCCGGTCAGAATCTGACTGGACCAATCAGCATCCAGCGAGGAGCTACCTACCGGCAGGTAGGCCTTAGCTGTATGAGCTGCATGACAGTTCATTCAAAACAACAATGGCGGCTCCGTGTAGATGCTGTGATACAGTAATAGTGTCGGTTATATCAGAACATTCTTCATTGAAAGAAGAGCAAAGCAACAGCACTGAAGGCTTTTCTGCACTTCTCCTGACTGGAGTCGGCACAAGTTTGATAGACAGACGGTTCGTCCAATCACCTGCCAGGTATTTTTTTCAAAGCGTCTGCCCCTTTTCCAAACAGTTTCTAATGACAGCTTCTCAGATGGTTCTGTGAAAACAAACCATCTGATGGTGTCAGGTTAATTTTCCCCCACAGTTTGAAAAAAAAAAAAAACGCCCACACAAGAATGCAAACATATGCTCTATTTCACATAAAAATAATCAATTAGATCTGAATAACATTTTCTTTCTCATCTGCACTCACAACCAGCTGCGTTTCTCCCACATTTTAGTCATTAATTAAGTCATCGAACATATCGATATGACGAGAATTAGATCGGTCAGAGAGTCATAAAGTTCCTGTAACTTTTCGATGAATTGCCCGGCCGTACTACCACTGCAAAAAATACTATACGTCTTTTTGGGAGGCAGAATTACTTCTGTGACTTCAGCCTCCCCTGAAGAATGAGTTTGGAAGCATCATTATAAGGATGAGGAGAAACACGGAAAAGATCAATAACAAGGGATTGATTTAGTATCGACAAGAGGCTAGTGGAGGATAATAGCCCCTTTAACATCCCCCAGCAAATTCTCAACATGCTTTGAAGCAATGCTTTTGGCTATTTGTTGTTTGGTGATTTCTTTAAGAGCACCTTTTTAGCCTCTGGTCTGCGTCCTACTTGTTGCTGGACTCGTGTGCAGCTGTTCATATCAGTGAGCAGCGTCCACTCCAGTGGAGAACATGCTGTTGACACAATGAGACTAACACACGGTCACGTGTTGTGGAACATGCCATCAGCAACCAACACCGCACTGACATGAAGCCTCATACAGGTGAGCAGCGGTGATGAAGATGTTGTATTATTGGATGGCATTTTTCGCCTAGATTTACTTATTTATGAACCTTACCACAAGTCGTTCTCAGAGCAATATTTAGACCAGGTTTCTCAACATTTTCTGGGTCATCTAAATCCCAAAAGTCTCTTGACCCCAAAACATTGCTCAGTTGTCATGCGAATTTTAGTCTGCAGTATTGTCAGCAGCCATTTCTTCCAAATAGAGGATGTCGAAATTATATTTTTTAAAACATAATAAAACTTTAAACTTTAAATAAAACCAAATATTGATACTTTTATGGCACCAACCAAATTGCTTTGAGTCTAGGAAAATGCCCTGTCATTCAATACCAAATTTCAATATCTCATCAGCGTCAGTGAGCCAAAAAGTACGCAGCATGCTAATAATCTAATAATCTATAATATCTAATAATGCTTGATTGGCTGTCTAAAGTTACACGTCGTAGAGACATGCAGGAAAAACTCTACGTTACGCACACAGACGGTGCTCACGTGTGTGCGTTGTTGTATTTTGAGAGGCTTAAAATAGATTTTTATAAAATCAGAGAAAAAGTGTCGTTCAGGAACCTGTATCGAAGTCAAGGTATCTGTACTGGTATCGGTGTCGAAACTGTTTGAACGATGCGCAGCCCTCAGAGCGATACATTTAGTGGCGAGAGGTCTGCGGCAGAGATGACCAGATTGTTGCAGAAACTTGCACGGAAGCCTTTTGTTTTAATGTAAATCAGTTGGTTCAGCTCGTTTCCATGGTTCTGTTTTTAACCAACTTTATTGGCATCATCAACCAGGACGGGTTTATTCCAACTAAAGCAAATGTACCGGTTTGTGATACAAATTTAATGAAATTACACGATGAACACCAGTCTTGATATATTTTTTAGAAAAATAAATGAAACAAGTATTCATATTTTAATCTCCTGGAACAGTTAGCCAGCTCTGACTGAATCAAAAAATGTTCGCAAAAAATTCAAATCACATGAGGTGCAATATTTGTTGAAGGCGAAATGTCAAAATACCATTTTAAATAAATTAAATATTGTTGTGCTGTAGAGATGTCCCGGACTAATAATTGTAATCTACAGATTTAAGAAAAAATGCATTGTTTTAAAATAAAAATAATAAACGCGTAAAAATGATCCTTCCCTCTAACATCGTAAATTATATCGCAATTGCAATATCAGTCAAAATAATCACAATTAGATATTTTTTCAAAATCGTTCAGCCTCACCGCACACTATTGGAGGAATTTGTTCTTCTCCCGTCCCCAGGGTAAAAGCAATAAGGTTTAAATTATTCTTTGTTCCAAACAATGAATGCTCTTAATTTGCACTGAACCTTGACTGCACTGCTCAGCAGCACATGATAATGGCTATACCATCCCAATGGTTTGATATCTTTGGATGAACAGATGCATCTTCTTTTCATTTGGTTGTTTACTGTAACTGTTGTGATTAATGTCCCATGACCTCGTGTATGTTGTGTTTGTTTTTGCCCTCTATACTGCAAATCTAATCTCCCCTCAGGACAGTAAACATCAACTGCACTGAACACTGCGATCGAAATCTCTTTTTAGTCTCTACATGATAGAATGCTGCCCATGCATGCACAAAATCTGTCTTTTCACTACAACAAAGGTATTAGATTTGAAAATTGTCGCTCCATTATACAATTATTATAATGAGGGGTTTCAGCCTTCAGGAGGACTCATTGAAGAGCCACCATTTTTTTTTTCTGGCTCCTTCAAAAAAATCACATCTCGCCCGCATGTCCTGAAAGGACCACAGCTGTTTCATCCTCACTCTGCGGTTGAACAGCTCGAGGAGACCGGGTGCATTTCTTTGCAACAGTTTTGCTTTCATGTGAATATATCATACATGTTCCCGTGGACCACTGAGCCGCAGGCTAGCTTATTGATTATCAGGAGAATACCATACAAAGGATGTGAGGCCTGTTTAATATATCCCTCAGGGAGTTCCTGTAATGAGGCACACAGATATACGTTGATTGCTCGATTTCCTCGGATCGGGCACATCACTGGCCTCCACCCACACTGTTGACAGCGCTGGTGTCACAGGGGTTAACACTGCGCTGTTAACCACATTTAAGTACAGTCCACTGTTGTTATTGTGAATGGAGAACAATACCGTGGCCATCATCTTATTCTTATTC
Source organism: Heterobranchus longifilis (assembly GCA_028570985.1). NCBI lineage: Eukaryota > Metazoa > Chordata > Actinopteri > Siluriformes > Clariidae > Heterobranchus > Heterobranchus longifilis. Next base: position 5,075 of record JAOVVB010181274.1, on the reverse strand, counting down.
TATTTTATTCTTTTCTAATTTTCTTTTTCCATTAGTTGCTCTCTGGAGCTAGGCACAAATAATTTCACGACACGTACTGTGTATGATTATGTATGTGACAAATAAATGTGATTTGATCAATTATGAGCTGTGTTAATTAATGTAGCATGAAGAACAAATACTCTTTCTTTCAAGACTGTTGGTTTATTTTGCAGTTGAAATGTAATTTGCATTTCATGAATTGTTTAATTGTGTTTTTCAAAAGAGAAAGGAAGGAAGAAATAATGGAAGAAAGGGAAAGGAAGCTTATGCATTCACTTTTTTCAGCCTCTTTCTTCTCTTGTGTGGGCTTTGGGCTCTGGTTCGGCATTTTAGTTCACTTAACATTTCTTGAAAAGCCTGAGTGCCTCTTTGTTGAAGTTTTCCACAAAAAGTGAGAGATGGAGAGTAGGGCTGGCCGATGATGATATATATCGTCAAACGGTAGAAAAATGTCTATCGTATAGATTTTTTTCTTTATCACTTCTATTGCAATGTCGAAAAACCAGCGGCCAAACTACGTTGTGCCAGATATTACCTGGAACCGCTGCTTTGCTAACAAGAGAGCACAATATGTGGACATGCACAATCAAAACAAGAAGAGCTTGTACCTAAATGTGGGGCTACTTCTGTCGTTTGGACGTAATTTGGCTACAAAAAGTCAGACCATCTTCTGCAAAAAGTTTGCCACACGACGGTCCCGACTATAGACATATTTAGAGTGCAGACTTTCTGTTTTCATTAACCGGCACAACGTTCTTCTTCACCTTAAAGTAATGTTAGACTACGCTACACAGAAAACATGCTATATCGTGATATATATCGTTATTGAGATATGAAATGACCTCTATCTGGCATTTTTTCCAGCACTATTGCAGAGAGTATGTGGCCTCTGAGTTTCTGGGTGGGGTCTTGAATTGGGGTGATTGGGAAGAACGACCTGCTTGATCTGAACCTCAGTGGTGGGTGTGTTATTGTGTGTTTGTGCTAATGCTCAGAGCAGTGGCTACAAGGCCATCTGTGTGTGCTGTGGCAGCAACCTGAAACACCAGCAGTGAAGAACAACAAGGTCTTTCAGACTTGGTTTGTCCAGGGGAGTCCTAAATCAGCATACAGGTGTTAGGAGGCCAAACAGTCGATTTTGTGGTGATGGGTAGTCCATGGTGTAGGATGTTCACTTGGCCTAAAAGGTCTTTCAAACCCTCAGACATCTCAGGAATGGGAGGCAGGTCCACGCTCAAGTTGTGTAGACGAGAACTGCTGATCATGACTGAGAATCTGGTCCTTCAGGGGAAGAACTCCTAACCCTGACTGGTATGCTCTGTGGCAAGAGTGGCGATTCCCTTTTTTTATTTATTTTTTAACGGGACAGAAAGTGTCCAGTTATCGGAGAAGAAGGCATTGGTCGATTGTTGAGCCTCAGATTCAGCAGGAGCAGTGAGACTGCCACCTGGGTGTGGAACAGTCACTGACTGGGAGAAACGATTGAAAGAACCTGCAAACAAATGTATCAGTGAACTCTCGGTTACTGTTGTTATCTGTGCACTGCCTTTAAAGCTGTCAAAAATATTGGTATTGAAGATGACAATTGATTTTTGTCCACAGATGATATATAATTGTGTCAGAGCTACATTGTCAAATAACCTTTAATTCCCACAAGCTGAGCCAATTATTTAAAAAGACTGCGGTTTAGAAAGACAAACCAAATTAGTCATTTAATGGTGTGATTCTCTGCCTCAATTAAAGATAATTGCTTTGTGTGCTTCACACCTCCCACACTGTGTTGCTTGTCCTGTGGTAAATAACAATACTGATAATGCTGGCACATAAAGCTTTCTACTAGATGCATCCTTGTCCTGCCTCAACATTTTTGCATTTAATGTCAACTCAGGCTGCTCATTAGCTGTGACCAACCAAACGTAACATTTGTCCTCAGTCAAATGCTCTTTATTCAAACAAACACCAAACAGTGCGCGCACAATTCTCTGTCAACAGGCCTTGCTGTCATTAGCAAATCAAGATGACCCTTGGAGCATTTGAATGAGTTATAACTAGGGATAGACCGATTAATGACATTTTGAGATAATTGGCATCAGCCGATTAAAGTGCAGAGAGTTTTTTCTGGAAACATTACATATTTTTTTTCTGGAAACATTACAACGTTTTTCTCGAAACATTACAACTTTTTTCTGGAAACATTACGACTCTTTTCTCGAAACATTACAACTTTTTTTCTCAAAAAATTACAATTCTTTTTTCTGTAAACATTTTTCTCTCATTTTTCACTTTTATGGAAACATTACAACTGATGCAGATCTACAAAAGGACCAAAAACAAAGAGATGCTGCTTGGTGGTCCTGTGCACTAACATTGTTTTTATTTATGTAAGTTTATACATTTCAGAAACAAAGAAGTGCTGCTATCTGCTGAATAAGTGTTAAAATAATGTTCATTTAAGTTGTTGTAGGCTATTTCATCAGATGCAAAAAAAAATAACCTAAAAAACTAAATCGGCACTATAAATCAGCCATCGCCCTGCTCTCTAAATAACCGTATCGGCATCAGCCATTGAAAAACCCATATTGGTCGACCACTAGTCTCTACCATAGCTGTAAAAAAAAATCAGAATATTAATGATTTATATCTTTTCTCATCCTCAGGTACACGGGTCCAGAGTTCTGTGGGATCCTGAGCGATAAGAAGGGACCTTTCGCTGGTTGCCATGGTAGCGTGCCTGTACCAGAAGCTGCGTCGGACTGTTTGTATGATGTCTGCATCAATGATGGACGCCAGGAAGTTCTGTGCGAGGCCCTGAGCAACTACCTGGCAGAGTGCCAGGAGGCAGGAGCATCCGTGTTGCCATGGAGACAACTGGCCGACTGTCGTGAGTCACATACATTTATACAGACTGAAATACTACTAACAGACATTAGCTCACAGCTCTGACATTGTGTCCTCTAAATTCAAACGGATGGTTTCTAGTTAATTATGTGACTGTAAGCAAAGATCATGGATATATAAAGATACGGCACTACAGGCTCCGCCAATGATAAGAAACGGTACACACTTCCTGTCACTGTGGGCGCGGTCTCGTTTGAAAGTGGAGTAAACTTCATGTGTATTAGGGATAGACTGATTAATCGATCAGCTGATTAATCGGGCCGCTTAATGACATTTTGTCAGCCGATTAAAGTGCTATTTGTTCTCAAAACATTACAACATTTTGTCTGGAAAAATTACGACTTTTTTTCTTGAAACATTACGACTTTTTTCTCGAAACATTACAACTTTTTTCTCGAAGCATTACGACTTTTTTCTCGAAACATTACGACTTTTTTCTTTAAACATGATGACTTTTTTCTGGAAAAATTACAACTTTTGTCTCGAAACATTACAACTTTTTTCTGTAAACATTCATACTTTTTTTTCTTGAAAAATTAAAAAATAAAATTCTGTAAACATTCATACTTTTTTTCTGGAAACATTATGACTCTTTTCTCGAAACATTCTGACTTTTTTTCTCGAAAAATTACTACTTTTTTCTGTAAACATTTTTCTCTAATTTTTCACTTTTCTGGAAACCTTACGACTGATGCAGATCTACAAAAGGACCAAAAACAAAGAGATGCTCCCTGGTGTTCCTGTGCACTAATGTTTATTTTTATTTATGCAAGTTTATATATTTCAGAAACAAAGAAAACAAAATCTGCATTATAAATCGGCCATCGGCCACCCTGCTCTCTAAATATCGGCATTGAAAAACCCATATCAGTCGACCACTAATGTGGATGGATGAAAAGTTATATTTGCACAATTTATTTGTATTTTATTTTGCTAACATTAGATATCTACACAGCTAACAGCTATTTTTAGCATTTAAAAAAAATTGTAATCTGTGGTGATTGTGGACGTTAGTTTAGCTGTGTTGCCAGATCTCGCGAGAGTTCGTTGCTGAGACAGAAAAAGATCTGGAACAAAGTTAATTTTCTCCTCATCTCTCCGTCTGAAAAATGTCATTTTAGTGTCAGATTGTTCAGGAGATTTGTGGCTTCTTGTGAAAACTGGGTCCAATATTTACTTTGGTGACTATGGGGAGAAAGGATCAATCATAATCTGTGTTCACATTCACTTCTCCCATTGGAATCAATAATCAATACACTCAGAACGACTGCTAGTCTCCTAAAGAGGCGGGGCCATAACTAAACACGTGACACAGATACAGGAAATGACTGAGTTGCGGGGTCTTGGTTTATCCACTGTCTCTGGTTGTGTTCATCTGCAAAATGGTAACGTTAGTAACATTAAAAGAATAGTCCCAGAGAGCTAACGTCAAATGGAATTTGGAATAACAAGTAAGCTACGCTAGCTAACGTTAGACTCCATGGAAATAACGGTAATACTAAACGTTTCATCCAATTTGTGATGGCTAGCGTTTCAAAAACTCATCAGATCTACACAAATCACACAAATGACCCGTTGTAAATTCAAAACAGAGATTTTCGCAGAAAGGTGAAACCCTCAATACTTAACAAGCTTCAATGTAAGAACGTTGCTGATAAAACTGATTCAGCCAGCTGTCAGAAACGTTTCTCAGTCAGAATTGTGCTCTGAACAGTGATTCTGGGTACAACGGTGATGCAATGGGAACGAGGTCCAGCCAAATAGTGCTGGCAGCACTATAGTACCCATAATTACATAGACCCGACCTCAGATAACACAGTTTTTATGAAGCAGTTACTATCTGAAATGTTTTATGTTGTAAAGTCAAAGACCACCAGGCAGCTCGCTGATGACATCACCATCAGCATAGAAACCAATGTAGTATATCTTTAACTGTGCTTGTTGGCTGAAAACACAATTTATGGTCAAAATACAAATCAAGAAACAATTCTCAAAGCCTTTATCATGACATCTGTTAATGCATTTGTGTGAAAAAAAAAAAGCTTGCAGACTTCCTTTATACCCACAGCAATCTACTGTATGTATATTGTCACTTTGTTTATTTTACCAGCTCTTCATATTAACTTTGTATGTTTTGTCTGGTGTGAGACAAAGAA
>JAOVVB010181273.1:0-25154 GCA_028570985.1 Heterobranchus longifilis | reverse complement strand
TGTGTGTGTGTGTGTGTGTGTGTGTGTGTGTGTGTGTGTGTGTGTGTGTGTGTGTGTGTGTGTGTGTGTGTCCTTGTGTCCTTGTGATTGTTTGCATGCGTGTTTGCATGTCTTTGAAAGCGACAGAGTTTGTTTTGTGTATGCTTAAAGAGATTGTATATAGTTGAGGTGAGTTTGGAGATTGTATACTTTAGATCGAATGGATATTTTTAATAATACAATTGTACCTAGTTTTACAGAGATCACGCCACTGTTGGTTATAATTAATTACAATCGTAAAAAAATAAAGATTATCTTTTAAGATTGTACAGGAAATGAGCATTTGACATACTTTTATATATTATACAACAATAAAAACATAATGCACAACAAAGAAAGCAGAAACAAGTAACGCTGCATGCACACGGAGTCAGGGAGACGGACAACACCTTTTGGACGGCGCGGGAAAAACAAATAAACAGTCCGACGGAGCGGCAGGACGTTAAGACGAAGCACGCATGGCGATGTGTTGCTATGGTGATGTCGTGTTGTTTACAAAGAATAGAATAGAATATATTAAATTCAATTATATATCGCACATGTTTTCTCCTAGTGTGAGGAAGCAACGTAATAGTTGTAAAAGCCGTCACGCAGAATATTTTAACTTTCTACAGTTACCTGTATTCTCTGCCAGTCTCACTTAATTTTACCGTCCTGCTCTCATCCACTAAAATGATATCCGGTTTTGCATCTACCGTCCAGTATAAAGCCTATATGAAAAAATGTGTTATATAATACATTTATACATTTTGAGATGAAAACACATGTGAACCGTGAGTCTTTATCAACACAGATTGTAACAGAGCACTCAGCCATGGTGGATGTTGTCTCCAGGCAGGTGTCTCAAACCCGTGACCCAGTGAGAGGCGAGTGATGTCCTCCTGCACCCCTGGGCGTCCCACCGCTCCCACCACTCCCATTAACATCAAGCCTTAATGCATTTCCTATATCTGCATGCTTTTCTGCTATATGGAGTCTCTGGTGATTTAAAGACAGCAACAAACCTGTCCCATTTTCAGAGTGACATTATTGATAGACTGTCACTTCAGATTGTAGGTAACTGCTAATGGTTATTTTATGGTGCATATGTCAAATCTGATGTGCACATTTTTTTTTTTTTTTGGTCCCGTCTCTGTCTTGCCCTACCTTTCTCTGTTTTATTTGAGTTTAATGATTGCCTCAAGATCATCGTCACACTTTTATTAGAACAAACAGAACTCCCTTACTATGTAATAACATTAACAAAATTGACCTTTCAGGAAAATGACGTGCCAAATACCACGGCAAAAATAAGCGTTCTTTTCTTTTTCTTTGAATGATATGTTATTGATTGCAAAACTTTATCTTATTATGGCTTATTTGTTTGTATTGTTCAAGTCAATAGTGGTATAATATTCACAGCGTTCTGCAGTAAAGAAAAGAAAAGGCTCATTCCTCTTGTCCTATGTGTACAAAGCTGAATAAATAAATGTAGAAATGAGAATGTATCCCAGCTGAATCTGGGCAATCAAACATTGATAAAGAATGTTTTTAGTTGCTATTAAGGCTCAACAATTAATCTGAATTTTACTGAAATTGCAATATTGACTAGTGCAATATCCAAATTGCAGGAGGCAAAATATTTGTTAAAGGCAAAATATGTGTCAAAATACCATTTGTATTCATATTCTACTAGGGTTGGGTATCGTTTGAATTTTATCGATTCTGATTTTGCTTATCGATTCTGGTTCTTATCGATTCCCAGTTTTGATTCCAATAAGGTAAAAAAAAAAGAGGTCAAATATTTAGAAAACAAAAATATACTTATTCTTTTCAGGGCTTACTTTGACTTTTATTGTTTCATTAAAATAAGTTGATTTAAAGTTAGTTGGATTTGGTTCTAATCGGTTCTCATTTTTTAACGGGTACCCGGTTCTTGGCAATTTGTTATCGGTTCTAATCGGTTCTCGGTTTTTGGTTCCCAACCCTATTCTACAGACTAAAAGTTCTACAATCTAAAAATCAAATAAATCACACCATGATTTTAATGTATTTTTCAATGAAAATGAGAATATTGATGCAAACATGATAATTCCCTCCAAGATCGTAATTGCAACATCGGTCAAAATAATCGCAATTAGATATTTTTTTCCAAATCGTTCCACCCTAGTTGCTATGTCCATCATGCAGTTTCTAAAAGCCAGCTTCCCAAACAGACCAGCACCTCTTCCTCACCCCTCCACTCTTTATCCACTCCCCTCTTGTCATGGATTAGCCTCCATACTTGCGTGAACAAAGACTCAGTCAGCATGTGTTTATGTGTTGGTCCGTGTGTCGTGTGAAGAGGGGACGTGTCTCCCACTTATGTCCGGATCTGAGAGGACCCCAATTTGTTAGGCATTAATCAGAACACCTGCTCAGAGAGCACCCCGTGTCAGTGGCTCACTTTGCGGCCCAATGGTTTCCTGGCTGCGAGGCTTTTTGTTTCACCACTTGAGTCATCAGTGTTGTTTGAAATCAATTTAACGATTGTGTCTGAGACTGATTTGAGTATGCAAATGCTGGGAGAAAAGTAGCAAGCAACATACAGAGAAAGAGGCCAAAAAAAAAAAAGAGCCAATGACAGCGAAGCTGGGTATTGTGCATTACGCTAGCATTAAAGAGCAATAAGTCATCAAGTGGTGTTCCAGCAGGTGGCTGTAAACAAAAGACAAAAAAAAGCTGAATTTGGCTCTACACTATAACAATGACAATATCCTGCTCCTTGCTGAAGGACAAGGCAAGCAAGAGAACAATGTTTGAGAAAAAAAAAAAGAGTAAAATGCTATGACAGGACAAGGAAGACTAGGTCAGAGAGCAGCCGGGAAAGAAAGGGAGTACAAGAAAGAGGTAGCAGAGGAAACAAATGAATAAATTCATGGGGCACAAAATGAAAAGAAAGATGGAGGGGAGTGGAGTAAAGGAAGGGGGTTGGAGTCATCAGCGGAAGATTTTTTATTGTCCGGACACAGGAGATGCACACAAAAGCACTGGGAAGATTCAATTAAGTATCATATGCAGTGACCTTATTGCCATGGTTACGGAACAGTGGAAAATATTAATCAAGCCTGCACTTGCAATAGGGAGAAAGATGGTGGAAGGAGAGATAGAAGGAAGACAGCAATGAGAAAGACAGAGGATAATGGCACAGTCTCTATATGTGTTTGCGTGTGCGTGTTTGATTTTATGTGTTTTACTGAATACAATTACAAACGTCCACGATTGTCCCCGCCAGGTTTTGGACATCTGTATTCTGACATCGCACATGCCATTTCTGACAGTGGATTTTCGACTCCTTTGTCAAAACATATTTTTAAATGGAAAAAAAAAAATGCTATCATGCCAGCAAAACTCGTCTGGCTCACATTTGCACAAAGAGAAGTCACAAATGTCGAATGAGCTCAATTCAGAACTCATTTCATACAGGGGTGAACTCACTTTTCAGCTCAAAAAGACTTGTTTTAGCTCCCTCTCTCCCTCTCTATTTCAGGTTGAATTCCATGTGCCAAATGTCTGTTGATGCTTTCTTAGTGAGGGAAAAAAAAATAAAAAATCTAGAATCCATCACACAAGAGTGAATTCATTAATAACAAACTTGCAAATGTTTGCCACATGAAAATGAAATGTTTTCATCCATCAATGTGTGTTTTTTTTCTGTGTAATGGTACACTTGCAGATGGTTCTAAATAAATCCTCTAAAAAACAGTGCTTGCATATTGTTACAGACTGAAAAATTATGACGATCGTTTTCAATCATATTCCATTATGATGTTCCTCTCAGTCACATTTCCCTGCGCACTGCGGAAGGGGAAAGTTGAAGATTGTTCTGTTTGATGAAGCTGTAGAGTGTTTGCTCGCTGTCTGCAGGGACTGTCTTGAAAACAATCTATCTGAAACTCCCCCGCTGAGCAAAATGTTAAATAAACAAAGGCAGGGATAAACAAAATCCCTCCATTTCAATGTCACTGAGAAGAAAGCTAACATTTTAATGCTGCGATTGTGAAAAGGAGGTGGCAGCCATAACGCGATCATCGTTTAAACTTTGGACACGGTGAAATTATTTTTTCTCAAAATAGTTAATTATAAATATGGTGGCTTGAAAAATATAATCATTGCGCTTGCTTCAGCCATGAGGCAGTAAAATAATCTCTCTTCCTCACTGGTTTCCTAATTTGCCTTTCCTTCAGGTGGAACAATTTTAGACTTCTCGTAATGATATTGTCCCATGTTGTACTAGTTCAGTTTTTGGAATTCACAAGGAAATAAATGGAAAAATATTTAAAAAGTAAACAAAAAGGAAAGCTCTAATGCACCTTTAAATGTTTGATATAAACATACTTTTTGAAAACATACTGTATATAATAATTCACATTGTGGTCATGGAGAGAAACTGTACAACAGCATGACAGAACGCATGCATTCACAAAAACAGCAAAATGAGACGTGCCATGGTCATCATCAACTATAGTGGACAAACAAGAAAGTAAATGTACAGCTCAGAGTAAACCTACGGTATAAAAAAAATCTTTCTAACTTTTGTTTAAGCTACACTCAATCACCTTGGAGTACTGTGGAGTACCCCATGGTACTATCTTTAGCCCATTGACTTTTCCCATTTAAAGTTTACACTGGTAATATCTCTGAGACAGCGTCAGTATTCACTGTTATGCTGACAACACTGCGTTTTCTCTCCATTGACCCTAACAATATTATGCAATCAGACAGTCACTATCAATGATTTATAAATGGATGACACAAAATGTCTTATAATTAACCGTAGATAAATCTGAGCCTCCATTATCATTATGGACTTCTGAGATGCAGTGAATTAAAAGTGTCATCTTTGATAACGAATCAACAAATGAACAGTATGGTTTCTTGCTGTGGCATGTCATTTAAAATAACCTAGTTGATTGAACCAGGACATAGTCATTCATGCTTTCATTATATTCATTCATTCAACCTTGATTTATATTTGAGAAGTGAATTATTGTCTCAAATATCATGATTTTAACCCAAACCACAACCTTGTTTCTAACTCTACAAAGTTGTTGTTTTTTTTTTGCTTAAACCTAACCCGACTGCCACAACGTCCGTTTTAACAACGTTAACTGCATGTTTAAAACCACAAACGTAACGTTTAGGTACGAGGGCAAAAAATGCTCATATGAGTCGCATTTACTTCCACGGCTAGGGATGCTAATTTAAGAAATGCCAAGGGTCGTATTAGAGGGTCAGAAGTTATGACCTACTGTATCTGGCTGTATGGTTTGGAGGACTTGTTGTTATTTACACGAAAACAGTGATTCAGACTGCAGTTAACACCAGAATTACAAAGCAGAACTATATTACTCCTGTGTTGGTGGCTTCTAATATCCAGATGACCAGGACGACTATGCTTTCTTCATAATGGAAATTAAGTAAGCCCCTTGAGTGGCATCTTTCAAACTCAATTAATTTGACCTTTATTTAAGCAGGTGAGTCAACTGAAAACCAATTCTCATTTACAATGAAAAACTTGTGTCAGACTTGCTTTTACTTGAACCGTGTTAATTTACACCATGTTTCAGAATTGTTTTAAATACTTCACCTACCCATCCATGTTGATTGCACTATTTTATTGCTTAATTAATGACTTCATCAATTATCACAATGGCTGTGAATTGATTTTGTGTCAGTCTACTTATCAATTAATTGAATAATCATCCCAGCTCTAAATTAGAGCTACATGTGATACTATGTGTACATTTACATAACTCAGTGGTTCTAAATCCATTTTGCAAATTCATATTGAAAGATGCATGAAACAAAACTCAAACTGGTAGACACAAAAGGTTTATAGTCTTCTAGCTGCTGCATGAAACTTGTACAGAAAATAGACAATTACATCTGCATCGCTTCCATTTCCAAAGAGGTGGCAACAACCTGTTATTTTGCAAATATAAATATTGAAATGATTGTGAAAAATAATTTGATGAAATGTAGGGGTTTGATTAAAGCATGAAAAAATGAGTTTTAAGTTTTAACATTCGGATACTAAACTTCAATGAAAAACGTAATATTGAGCTGCAAGACAGAACTTCAAAGTTTTTTTTAAGAAGTTACCGCAAGTTAGTTATTTTACAAGTTATTTGAGGAGTTACAGGCAGTGGTCATGCAGAAAATCAGCCAATAAAGTCATAACTGAGTGATTTGAGTTCAACATTGGTTCCATCCCCATGCCTACTCTAATCCTGAGCCCCGGTGTCTGAAATTCCCCTGCCCATCCCTGTGGCAGAGCCTGCAAGGACCTATGGGTGAGACACAGACTGAGGTGTAACAGCAGAGGGCCCGAGCAGAGTGGCTGTTAAAGTGCCTGATGTGACCATGACCACTTCCAGAAACAATTTAATTCCACGGCTTCAGCCATCTCCAGCTGATCTACTCCTCCAAGGTCATTAACTGTGCCACAGAAGGTCACATGATTAATGAGTGACAGACCCTCTGGTGCAATAACGTCTATGAACGGGGCCCATTAATTAGACAGGGGGGCCAGAGAGAATGAATGGCCAGGGACAGCTTGGCCCCCTCACAACCCCGTCCTTCCCGGACCCCATTTTTCATTTTCATCTGCACAAACAGACACATAACCACTCATAATATTCCCAAAATGCCATGTATTCTCTTACAAAAAAAAAGAACACATCAACTTTACCAATATTTTTAACATGACTAATATCTCAGAACATATAAAGACAAAAAAGGTTTTTTTTCTGAGTCTAAGGGCCTGTCTACATGTGTCTGGATATTTTTGTAAACAGATATTTTCCTCTCAGTTTTGGCCTCTCATCCACATGGAAACAGAGTTTTACGTCACTAAAACAGATTTTTAAAAATGCCTTCTAAAGTGAGTAGTTAGTGTGTGTCCGTGTGGACGTGAACTGGGAGATTTTGGGAAACAATGACATCATCTCCTCAATTCGCGCATGCCCATTGTTGCTTTGTGTAATGAGCATGCTCCAGAAACGACACACTGCCAGCTCGGCTACATGCTGTAGGCTAACGCTAACGGTACGCGGTACGCTAAGCAGCAACTTCACCTTATCGTCCATCCACATGAGTCATAGTTCTGTTTCTCCACAGAACCTTGGACCATGTACCAGAAAGATAAAGAAATAATTAGCTTCTATTGTTTTACTGTTGTTTGATTTGTTGCTATCTATGTGTAACTACCGCTAAAGCTAAAGCTAACTGTATGCTCAGACTCTTCTTCTCTGGTGTTTGACGTCGATGTCGTAGACTTTATCGCCCCCTACTGGCCCAGTGAGCATTTGAAGTGTTTATGTACTCTAATGTGGACGGAGATATTTATCAAACCGAAGGTAATGTGGACTTTTTTTTTTTTTTAAACAGAGGAGAAAAATATCCGTTTATAAAAGATATCCAGATACATGTAGACAGAGCCTAAATGGCCGTGGTTCAGTGCAACTACATCGGTCCGCCTGCTGCTTTGAAGAGCTATGAGCATTGGCCTCAGGTTGATCTGGGTATCAAGCATCAGAACGTTGTGTTGTTGCAGTCCCTTTCCAGGACTATGATAAGCACTCTGCATTACTGAGGGCAATCTCCAAGAGGAAATGAAACATTCTGCTGCCACAGACTGGCTTTATTAGAAGACAACAAGTCCGGCCTCTCAGGATATACAGATCAGGAGATTTAATTGATGCTGACTGACTGTCAATGCACTCCTATAGCTGGGAGAAACAAGAGTGTTTAACACTGCTCCATTGTAAATAGTATTCATTTCTCAGTCTAATCAACTTAATGCAATTCCAATAAGTCCATTTCTTAGAGTGGCCGTGTTGATTTGAAACCTCATAGCCCTGTTTTATTTTCACCCGTGCCAACAAATGTAATGGCTGCTAAGTATATTAGGCAATAATATAAGAATGCTCTACATCCAGTGCATGCATTTCAATTTTACCTTGAGGTCATGGCATTATGGATATATCCCAGTGGGGTCATTAATCATAAACACATACACTGTATGTAATAACAAGCAGTAGGGAGAAATAGACTTCAGGGAAGGTTTCAGATGAGGACTTGTGTAAGACCAGGGGACACAAAGGCTATCTATGTAAACAAATCTCATCAGTTCACCACCTGGGTCAAGTGTTTTCCCAAAGCTGGCACACAATCACACACTCAGTGTATGTATACAGAAGTACATGTTTCCAATCGTCATTGTCCCAGAAACATAATAAGCAGTGACAAGGGTGAGCCAAATCCACTCAGTGCACAACCAGGAAAACAACATCTTTTAGAATCAGGAAAAATACGAAGATATGTGTGGTTGTGTAATGATGTTTTATCGTGAGATGAATTCTAGGTCATAGGATATTTATCTGTAGTTATGAATATGGAGGAATAATAATTTATGAGGCATGCTGATAATAAACATAATTTTGAAAGGTACTGCTGACATTTTTTCTCTCCACACTACTTTTTATAAATGAACAACAAAAAAAAAATAAAAAAAAAATATTCTTGCATCTTATCAAGCATTCAGAGAACCCCTTGACCCTTCTGAATAAAGCATCTCTCTGGAGATTTGACACACATCTCTCAGCACAGATCTGAAGACAGCCATGGATGCTGTTTGCCCTCTGATATATTTTTAATATTCAGATCATATCAAATATGTCCTCTTTCAATAATTGATCTATCTATCTACTAGCAACATAACACATGCTGAGCTTTGGCATGTGATTTCTACGCCCCAGTCAGTATATCTTCCTCCCTGTGTTCAGTATGATGGGGAGAGCTCCGGCTGCTCCCTGCTGCTCTCTACATGTGACGCACTTGGCCGAGGGAACTACCCCCGGGCACGCTCCGACCAACCCTGCCACCACAAACTAGCTGTCGGTCCAGAACACTGGAAAGCTGCATTTGTTGTGTCCAGGCTCAAAATCAGAGATAAAGATGCACCGCTGACGTCGCTTGTAAGAGAATGACTATAGGAGTATGATTACATATTTTTGTCCCTGTATTAATTGTTACTAAAAAAAAATATCTGTATCTTCAAAATCACACAAGCATTTTAGCAGTTGTAGCAAAATATGTTATATTTAAAGTATGTTGTACTCGGGCTGGGCACTGTGGCCAAAATCTTCTATCCTGATATAGGTCATTATAGATAATGTATAAGATAAGATAATGATGTATTAGTCCCACAGCTGGGAAGTTTGCAGTGTTACAGCAGCAAAGGGATATATGCAATATAAAAGTGTCAGTACAAAAATATAAAAAAGCAATATGTACTAAATATGTTAAAAGTAAAAGAGCAGCAAACAGTAAAAAAGCAAGTGGACAGCAGAGGAAAAACAAGTAAACAGTGAGAACATATATAACAGTAAACAGACTGAGAGGTTGAATACACAGTATTCAAATAACGCAGAGCTCAAATATTGCACGGATGTAATATTACGTGATATTACTATAATAATATATATCACGATATAGCATAGGAAAGCCTGTTTTGTATACTCCTGTGTGAATTAAATATTTGACAAATGAAAAGTGATAAGTATTTTCTTATTTAACTTTAGTGCAAAATTAACATAACCACTTAAAGTGAAATTATAGAGAAAAAAAAAAAAAAAAATTTCCAGCTATACACTATGTTTACATGCATGCACACAAATAATGTGATGCAAAAACAAAACCGCAATCGTCAAATGATTTTCCCTCAAAATATTTCACATCAGATTTTTCTGAGAAATTTGACTTAGTGCTTGTTATTATCAATTTAGACGATGTAATTGTAGATCACGATATCTCGATATATGATTTCATCGCGATACGATTCCACTGAAAGATGATAAATGATCATATGGAATCCTCGTCCAGCCCTGCAGTACGTTGTTCTCCATGTTAGCACCCTGCCTGACTAACATGTTCATTTGTTAAGGTCATACATGCACTTAGGCATTTGAAAAAGTCAGCCGCTGTAAAAGCAAATATCTATTGTATAAGATACGTACTGAAACATTTTCTTTCTAAAAGGAACACGGCGCAACACAAACATATCAGAGTCTAATGGAGTGAGTGTTTTTCATCCTGTCTTTTGACCAACAGCATCTCCTGTGGTGGCTCATTTCCTTAGTGCAAGAGGTTCCCACCCTCCATCGCAGCCAGGCTTCGGGGGGGGGGCACGGTGGAGAGAATGTGAGATGGAGGGAAGGAGCAAAGTAGAAGAGGGAAACCACGCTGGGAGAAAGGAAATCTTCCATGTGCAGAAGCAGAGTGGCTAGAGGACATTTCACGCTAATGGCGGCCGGGCCAATTGAAATGACTGCAGCGCTGCATGATTTGAAGGTCAGGAGACAGCGGATTATATTCCAGTGGTGGCGAAGGGGGATTGGAGGAGTAAAATGGTGCCTCCCCGCCACCCCGCCCCTCCTCCTCTCCTGAATTATTGCAGAACAACCAAGATGGAATCAACATAGCACCAAACCCCGCCATCATTACTCTTGCACACAGCGCACCACGAAGCACATAGCATAGCTCCGGTCTTTTCTGCGCCCGTACATCATGATGAGAAATTCTGCCGTGGAAAATCCAGAAGATCCGTTTGTGACACTAAACAACTCAACAAACCACCCTACAGCGTACTATGTTTTACCTGCAACAAAATGATATTCATGATCTCCAGTAGTAGCATTAAAAAAATGATAAAAAACGTGCAACGGATAAGGTCACAAGCAAATTACGATAAAATACTACACAAGAGATAACGATAAGATAAAGGCCAATGAATGAGGCTTTTTCAAAAACTGTCAATGCTCTTATTTTTGTCATCCTTGAGCTGTCATCATAACAAAACAAACAATTAGATTTCCTCCCGCAGACATGGGGTGACACACCGGACAGCATGGCTGAAAAAGCACCGTCTGTGGCCGGGCTTACAGATGAGGGTGCAAAAGTTAGTCACACATGACAAAAAGCATAAAGAGATTATGCACATGACTGCAGTAATAAGCTGCAATAAGATGTGGAATGACCATACGTATTTACTCCAGAAATTGTGCAAGGCAGGCCAACGTCATTGCATTGTATTTCTATCCAATGGATAATCGAGATTTAAGGCAAAAGAACCTCGAGCCTAACATGCAAACAAATATGGAAACAACAACAAATGAGGCAACAAGGACGTCAAGCAGAATTTCAGAAAATCAAGGACATTAATGTAATTAAACTAATCCCTCGGAGGCATCAGCTTCTCTATGTGCTTGATGTGATTTCAGAACTTCTGGAGGCTGTGCAGTTTTTCACTACTTTCTTATTTGATATTGCACATGTCTCAGGAATTCTGACCATCAAAGCGTCAACATTTGTAATCAGACTTCCAGATGCACCTGTTTTAGTGAGACAGACAAATTGTGTTCAAAGCAGCAGTGACAGGTATTTAGATGCAGCTCTTTCCAGCGACAGTAAACACTTTGCGGGCAGCATCCAATCCGAGCTGCTCTAAAACGCTGACAGCACCGAGGTGGACATCTGATTGGAGGAGAGCGGATGCCACTCTTTGTGAACAGCCAATCGAGGAGTCTGTATCGTTGACGGCATAAAGCACAGGCACTGACTACCATGCCAGCATGCCACATGCTAACAAAAGCCTCACATCCACATCAGGGAATTTAAAGAACTTATCTCAAATATATTGCATTGCTCTATTGTAGGTTTCACACAGAAGAGAAGGGAAAAGGATGGATGTTAAGAAAAAAAACTAATGTTGTCTGTGCATGCCTGTATTTATATACCTGTATAAATGAGAGAGAGAGAAAGAAAGAAAGAAAGAAAGAAAGAAAGAAAGAAAGAAAGAAAGAACAAAAACAACTTAAAGTTTTAGAGGTATCAGACCTAGACTAATTTCTGAATAAAACATTATCAAAATTATTTTTTATACATTTTGCTAACCTTAGCAAACTACAAAGAAAGTCCTTACCAGGCTTTCTGCAGGTATAATGAAATAAGCAGAATCACAGTAAATAAAATCTGCTGTATTTTCAGATCAGATCACCTGATCAGTTGATAAATTGAACCGAGTTTATGAAATTAAAAAGATATTCTTCACAGGAAACCATCCTGACTCCAAAGCTGTCACTGAATATAGATACAGCTTGTGGAGCCAGGATGTGAAAAAATAATTATTTTGTCTGTGCATGCCTGTATTTATATACCTGCATAAATGAAAAAGAAAGAAAGAAAGAAAGTGCATATGTTGTATGTGTCTGATTTCACATCTAGTGTTTTTGAGGGCTTGAAGTTTTTATTCATCATATGTATAGGCAGGAAATTAATTTATTTCTGGTAAGCTTCAAAATCCTCAAAACATTAAACATTATATTGCAAACACGACAAATCAATTCAACTGATAGTTGGAGTAAAACATTACTATAGTTTTTGCTCACACTTGTAATTGCCCATATTAGCTTTAAATATGCATGGGTCTAAATGAAAATGAGATTAAATGAAAATGGGGGAAAAAAAGACAAATCTAGATTTTTTGTTTTACATAAAAACTTACATTATGTTTCATCACAGTTTCAAGATAATTGTATGTGCCCGGGTCACTAGTGTTTCATGACCTGTGCACTATATGTATATATAGAGCACAGGAGGGAGAGACAGAGGCAGTGACGGTGCTAAAACTGTCCTGCTTGTAAAACTCTCCAGGAGATAACAGGCGACCGAGGTAGGCCAGTCAATCCACTGCATGTTTGAATGGCTGACCATGTTAAGCTCTTAAAGCGGGCATTAATCCAGGATTTTAGGAGCACAGCTAAGTTTGGCATGTTATCATGGCAAGGCCCAGACCTTAGCTGAAGTCCAATCACTATGCAGAAGCACTGACAGTCAACACATGACTACACAGCACTACAACTGCATGGAAATAATAGGCATGCTCATACAAAACAACATCAAATCCTGAAAGTGATGTATTTGACTTTCCACTTGATTTATTAGTATCTCAACCACATTTTAGTGTATCTTGATTACTAAAAAAATACAGACTAAAATGGATTCCTACTGGTTATATCCCATAATCAGCACTGAGGATATACATTTTACTCCATCAGATAACGGTCACAGTCGACAGTTAGGCTCGTCCGTTTGTCCGGGACGAGTGGATTTTTTGTAGAGCAAGTGGAAGAGAAATTTATTTGCCCCACCAGACAAGATAAAAGTCACAAAAATACCATGTCTGACCGCTTGGATTTTGATGCTCGGAGACTACGGGTGCTTAGAGCGGCCAAAAAGGATGAAGCACATTTCAGCAATAATTTAAAGTAAAAACAACACCGTTTTGCACATTATATGAAATCAAATTATAATTTTGAATTTGAAGTTATTCTACTGTACTGTTTTTTTTTTTATTTAAAAAGGGGAACTCAAATAATCATCTTTAACCTGTCATAAAAATATTTCCTTCAGAGGTTAGCTGACATTTGCAAAGGACTCCTGTTCACAATGACCCTGACTTTGATCATACAAACATTCATGTGAGTCTGTACAGTTTGAGAAATTTAAAGGGACAGTCAGATTTTATGACAGGTCAAAGATGATTATTTGATTATATTTTAATTTCAGAGCTCCATTTAAAAAAAAAAAGAAAAAAAAAAAAACAGTACCGTTTTTACCTGGGCAAGTGACTTTTATTTCTGGACAAGTGCCTCAAAAAGTTAATGTCGAGCCCTGAGTCAGTAGTAGTGCTGGGCAGTATACGATTTTAATTTCCAGTATGATATAAATTCATACCACCATGCTGGTGCACAGCTGAAAACACTCTTAAATAGGCAGAAAAAGATCTAATATTTTACATTACAAGCTGTGAGTGTATTGAGAGGGGACCCCTATTAACTGCGTACCCTTCTTACTAGTCTAATGGTTATAACGTTTAACTCAACAATTAATAACCCACAACTAACTCTTTTTAGGCCCAACAGGGCAAAACACCAGGACACACAACAATGTGTGACACATAAGCAATGTGTAACGCTAATAATTGTACATTTACAGAATTACACTGCCAAACGGCATGTTTTTGAAAAAAACATAATACCATGACATACCGTGAAACCGCCAGAATCTTAAAAAAATACCATGATGCAAATTTTTGGTCATACCGCTCAGTATGATGAATTACCAAAATGTGTTAAATTTATACCGAAAGAGGGATTATCCTGCAGCAGAGTAAAAACTGTAAATGCAAAATACTGACAGTAAATTTCACATAATTTGATGGCTGCCCCTAATGTGTATGAATTAGGAAAAGGAACATTTATCAGGTTAAATATTGATACAACGCTGTGTCTACTGAATCCAGAAATACGAGCATTTCCATCATAAGCTCAGCCTCTGGTTCAAAGCAGGGAGACATACATGTTCTCCTCATCCACCTGAGAGCTGTGAGGCAGGAATATCAGGCGCACATATCCAATTTAGATAGCTTTCATCTCAAGCCTCTGAGCTAACTCTGGGTGCAAGCTTCTGTCAAGTGCATTAAAGGTTAGCATGAGAGTTAACAAGACCAGGATGAAACGTGGCTGGACCGTGTATGGTCAATGTGCTTAGTTGTGGCCAAGTTGTTACAGGGATAGTCAGTGTTGTGTAGAATGTGTAATCTGTAGTGGTCCCAGTAATATTAGTTTGTTGTGTACTGAACTGACTGTCTCGCTGAATCATTTTGAAAAAGCAACAGCCAATGGAGAAGCTCCAACTCCTCTGACATCATCAATCGCGTGGTGTAACTTCATCACTGACACCAATAGGCACTCACTCAGCGACAGACTTTCCCATTTATAGGGCTGGCTCCCGAGCTTTGCTGCGGTACAGCCAAAAACACCATGATGCAAAATTTTGGTCATCCTGCCCAGTAATGCTGCGCTCAAAAATCAATACGGCAATATATCGTGACGTAGCCTACTCCTTGCTGACACACATATCGATACCGATGTTACTGTATCAATACGGCAGCAAATGCTGTACATATTTGCATTTATTAATAATTTTGGGATTAGAAACAGAATATTAAATTTCCTTTTAAGATCTCTGTAGGCCCAAATTTTAAGTGTTTCAAGTTGTGTGATCGCTGTTATACAGAATAAAAAAAGAACAGCTGTTGTCGTTAATTATGTGTAGTCACTATTCGAAATCAATGTGTATTGCGATACGTATCGTACTGTGTATTCCGTATCGTGATATGTATCGTATTGTGAGGTTGTAAGCAATACCCAACCTTCTGCCCAGTACGATGCTGAATTACCAACATTTGTTGAATTGATACTAAAAAAGGCATTATCCTTATCCTAGAGCTAAATATTGACAGTAAAATTCACACCATTTGATGTCTGCCCCTAATGTGTATGAATTAACAAAACAACAGGCGCATATGACAGCCAGTCATACGGCGTGTCTACTGAATCCAGACATACGAGCATTTCCATCATAACTTCAGCCTCTGGTTCAAAGCAGGGAGCCATACATGTTCTCCTCATCCAGCTGAGAGCTATGAGGCAGGCATATCAGGCGCACATATCCAATTTAGATCATTTTCATCTCAAGCCTCTGAGCTAACTCAGGGTGCAAGCTTCTGTCAAGTGCATTGAAGGTTAGCATGAGAGTTAAAAACTGATAGAAGGGAGGAGATCAGCTCCACCATGGACTGCAGCGGGAATGGCAACTACATAGGGGCCAATCAAAAAATCCTATGCACGGCTGAATGAACATTTTGTCTATATGACAAATACCCGTTAAATGTTATTTACAAAACCCATAATTGATACCATTATCATCCCAGCACAGAAAATAGAAACCTGTGCAACCAACAGTATGCTGCTCTGTGTAATTACCAACTGCAAACTTTGGTGGGGTTCCTCCCCTTTAAATACAGAGGGGGTGTCTCTGCAAGTCATGTTGATGTCTTTCAGTACTGGTATATCATCAACCAAAATGTTAAACCAGAAACACTGCAAGAAGGCCAAAAATACATATTGAAACCAGCATAAATCTATCAGTGTGTTTTTTACTTCATACTGCAGGATGATTCACACAGCACTGCAGCAAGTCCCATACTGCATTGAGCTTTGCCATTGACTAAAATGTTCATGATTCCATTGCTGCATACGGCAGAGATAAATTATAACAGATGTGGTCTTCTGTAGTATAGACCCACTATACAAATTGCGATTGTTCATAGTTACTTGCTGCCATCTAGTGTCAACAAGTAAAACTGTCATTATCACTCTTATCGCCTCTATAAACTCTGTAACTACACGCTAATTCAGTTGTCATTACAGATTATAGAATACGGTTGTAGTTGCATTACAATGCATGAGTCAGTAGATGCACTTGCTGTTGTGCTCAGGAAAACCTTTGACGTAAAGTTGAATGAAATGATGCTCAGTTTCTGAATACACACCTCGCAGCTGAACTCCATGTCTGACTCCATTGTGCAGATCCTGACGTTGAAGTTCCTGGCTTGTTTTCTCATCAGTGAGTTGAATCCCATTTTCGCTGCTAAGGCACTTGCCATGGCGAATAGCTAATAATATCCTAACTATTCAGTTATTCAAAGTCGTTAATTCTTATGTCATTATGTCTACGTTTGCTTAGTTATTAAAAGTTGCTCATGTATCTGTCCAGCTTTACGATAGTTATAAATGGATAGATTATTAAAAGCAAGTTCCATTAAAGTTTACATAAGGCTTTCACTGACATTGTCTTGGTTTATGAATGTCTTATACACATTATGTGTTTTATAGTAGTTACTTCACATTAGCTACAAAACAAAAAGTTTACATTTAGCATGAGCTGGTAAATACAGTGCACTGTCCTAGGCTTGCTGCTAACGTTAGCTAGGTTAAATTGAAACGAAGTTAGCCAACTAAAAGTAACGTTACATATGACATATAAGCCCTATATCTTGCGCTAGTTATACGTCTCTATACCGTGAAATCCGTTAACGTTTTAATCTGCGAGTCCGAGAAATGATCAATCCAATATATCCCATCTGGACAGTTCAAAACACATCGGTTGCTATAAACTATGCTGGAAATGAAGCGCTAGCAACCTGCTGCTAACCAGTTGTTGGCGATCTTGTCCAAAAGGCAATGCTGCATTCAAGTGCCGCCCAGAATGTTGTAATAACATTGTAGTGCACATTAACGACACTCAAATACTGACAAAAGAAAGAAAGTACTGTATCCATGTTAACAACAATGATACAAATACATTTATTCATGTATATATAATTATTCAATAAAACATTTTTATTTTATTATATAAATTGTGTTTTATTATTCGCACATATGATATTACAAGTTTTTCTGCTCTTTGTACAAGCCCAAATTCCTTACAGTCTCTTCTATAGAAGACAGAGGGCATCTTGTGAGTTTGGTCAAGTAGCTACCTTAAAATTAGAGTTTATTTTGTATTGCTGAAGAATACTGTACAAAACCCACCAAGAAAGTGGAACCCATCACTCCTGAGTTCTGACTGAGGTCTTTACACTGGCTTATGTCTCTCAAATAATTGATTTCGAAATACTACTGTTGGTTTACAAAGCACTGAGGGCCAAAATACATTTCTGATCTTCTGCTACATTATGAACCATCCAGACCTCTGAGGTTGTCTGGGACGGGTCTGCTTTCTGTCCCCAGAGTCAAAACTAAACATGAAGAAGCAGTGTTCAGTTTTTATGCACCACATATCTGGAACAAACCAGAAAACCAGAAAACTGCTGCTCGGCTGTAACTCTCAGTTCTTTTCAATCAAGACTGAAGACGTTTCTGTTTGCTGCCTTTTATTAAGGCCTAATTTAAAATGTCTTACACTGCACCAGGGGTGGAAATTTTTTTTTTGTCCACCTGCCAATGTGGCTGGTGGTCTCCAAAATATACAAGCCACTCAATATATTACCATTGTTTTTTGTTTTTTTGTTTTTTTTTAGCAGCCACTTGCATATTTGGCTGGTAGCTGGAGCCAAATAGTGCACTGCACTGTAACTTTTATTCTTACTCTTTCTTCTTTATCTATTTTAGCTTGTTTTATTTTCTATTCTCTTGAACTGCCTTGTTGCTGAAATGTGCTGAATAAATAAACTTTCCTTCCGTTTATTCTGTGATTTATAAACTAGGAGGAGGGATGATTATTGGGGTTTTGTTTCATTTTATTTGCATTTTTGTTTAGTTTAGTTTAGTTTAGTTTTGCTATTTTGATTTGAGTATTTCTGTTTTGCATTTTGTATTTTTTGTAAGTGTTATTTTTGTGGTTGTTAAAATAAAATAAAATAAAATAAAATAAAATAAAATAAAATAAAATAAAATAAAATAAAATAAAATCTGGGGTATTCGAGGACCCTGAAGGCAGCACAGTTCTCTTGACCGAACAACCAATCACAGTACACTACACCATCGTTGCCCCGCCCCTAGCCATGCCCCCTGCGCCATAAATGGGCGGTGCCTGAGCAATGAGGTAATCGGGGTAAACAGTAAAGATGGCGACGTCTGTAGCCGGAGAGGGGCAACAAAGTCTAAATGGGATTATTTCCGACCCTCAAACTAAAAAACTGACCGACCTACCGACCGAGTTGCTCGAACACATCCTTTGCTTCCCTGTCCTCAAACATGTCGACATTTGTAACATCTCCTGCTGCTGCAAGCGGCTACACGACGTCTGCCATGGAAGGGGGAAGGTCTGGGGACACCAGTACAAACTCAGGTGCTCTGATTTTTCTGTGGTATTTCGTCGGAGTTTGGACTTCTGGTGGCTTTACACCACTATCTGCCGAGACGAGTATCCCCTTGCTTTATTATTTGTCTTATTTAGAGCCATAAATCGCTCTTTTGGGTTCCTTCACTGCGAACTCACAGGCAGCTGTCAGCCGTTGACATTCTG
Source organism: Heterobranchus longifilis (assembly GCA_028570985.1). Classification (NCBI taxonomy): domain Eukaryota; kingdom Metazoa; phylum Chordata; class Actinopteri; order Siluriformes; family Clariidae; genus Heterobranchus; species Heterobranchus longifilis. The sequence continues at coordinate 6,158 of JAOVVB010181273.1, read as the reverse complement.
CTGATGCACCAAATTCATCATCACGCCAGGACGCAGGCTTCTACTCTGCAGACAACTATGAAGCTTATAAATCTTAGCGTTTAAATCTGTCGCAAGTTGCAACTTGTACTCCATTTTACCCAGAACTGCCAACAATGAATTTGTGTGACCTTGAATGTTACATGTAGTCTGTGAACTGCAGGAGCGTGCAGCTCATGCCAAAAGCTAAGCCCTCCTCCTGACTTACTTGGCTGCTACTCTCCTGATTACTGTCCTTTGTGCAGCAGGATGATAAATGATTTCATAGACATGTCATATACTGCTACAGGCAATATGCTGCTAAACAAATTCTGAGCATGTCCCAAAAGTGTCACTGAAATAACAATTTTACTGCTTTCATCAACAGATGGCCACGGCTGCAGAGGTTTTACCGTCAGAATGAGTGTTGTGACTGGCTCAAAGAATACAAAACACGCCATAGAGTTGGTATACAAATACGAAGGACCGTGGAATCAATCTCAAAGAGATTTTTCACAGAAGTCGTAAGTAATCCATTACATTATCATGGTTCTGTTGTTACTGTAGACTTGGTTAGATACATTAAATAGATGTAAACAGTACAAGCAGATGTACAGTTTTCTATTTTTCCTTCATAGATGCACCATTTGAATTAAAAAAAAAAATGTCTCTGTGAATTGGCTGGCATTTTGCATGTGTGGGTGCATGTTTGTGTAAGAAAATGTGAGCTTTCTATGTTCCAAACTAACCCAGAGATCTGTAACTCAGCCTTGCGTTGGCCAGGTGCTGGGAGACAGCTTTGCAGAGATCGAGTCACTCGGGATGCCGGAGCACTTCTGTGAAGACGAGCTCCTCTTCATACTCAACTCTGACAAGAGGTGAGAGCAACAGTGTGCGCACACACACAGTGAAACCTCAACACTTGCCACACACTGCATTTTGCAATCATTTAATGGGCTTGGGTTCGGGGTTGTTAATCCTGATTATGAAAGCACTTGTTGTGTTCCTGCCCATGAACCATTAATGTGTCTCTCTTCATTAGGAAAAGCTTGACCTTGAAGTACTATGCAAGGAAAATCCTTTACTTCCTGAGACAACAGAACATCCTGAGGAGTTTGAAGACCTTCCTGGAGCAGCCTGCAGAGCAGCAGTCTGCTTTAGAAGGTGAGGCATTAATACATGTAAAACAACTCACTGTGCCCTGTTTAGCTTAGACGTCTATATACAAATGGGGTTTTTTTTCCTGCACAGATAATTTGTTGGTGCCCCCAAAGTGGTTTTAGCCACCCCCAAAGGTGTAACAAGAAGAAGCTTCCGCACACTCAAATCTGTGCAAAGATCGTGTTTTAATGGTAGCAAGCTTTCGGCCAGAGGCCTTCTTCAAGGCATAGACAAAAAAAACCTAAAAGACTTAAAAGCTGTAGTCTAGGTAAGCAGCTTTGTGACAAACAAGGTTGATAGAAAACTATTTTTTTGTAATTCATTGAAACGCACATTTATTCCAAGTAATTTGTACCCTATTTTTGCCAGTAGTGTTATAGCCATTGATTGACTATAGGTTATAGTTATTGACTGTATCATTTCATAGCTTTTTTTAATCATAAATGTGGATTTATTTCTGTAAATAAATGTCCTGTATAGAAAACATAATAAACAATAACTAGTTTCATCATAATATTTAGCAAAATATAAGGAAACTAAGAAACTCAAACTCAAGAGTTACCTTTTTTTTTTTTCCAGTTTAAATCTACACGAGTGGATATCTCAGGAGTTCAAGGGGTTAACTCAACACAAATTAAACAGTAAGGGAAAAATGAGACAAGCTGCTGGCTGACTGTCAAAGAATCCATAGCGAAAATACTTCCTTGGAACACGATCCATATCTGATGTCTAGTAGCCAATCTGCCAGACACATCAGCATGTGATTTACAGGAAACGGGCAGGTAAAACATTAAACTATTATCGAAAGCATTACAGGCATTGCAGTTCTCTGGAGCCAGTAGTGATTAGATATAGTGGCTCGCAGGAATCTCTGTGGGAGAACACTCTATTAGGGCTATATGATGCAATAAGTGGATTATAATGATTAATTATGCCTCCATCTTTGGTCCAAAGATCACTCCCAGTGTTGATGCTATAAGTAAGACTGGTCCTGATATGATAGTTATGGATAAACATGATGGATAAGGTGATAGTGATACAGTATGTGGACATTTAAATTTAGACATGAACTCTAATCCATTTGAGATACTGTGGATAGACACCCTGACTCTTTCACCCTGATTTTTTCCATCTTATTTTATTTATATTTTTATCAGGTATGACACTGACACTGGCTATGTAGTTGTTACACCCTCTTTAATGTACAAGGATTATCACAAATAATGTTTCTCAACATCATGCACATGATCTCTCTCTCTCTGGCCCAGCTGGACTCGTGTTAGTCAGTCCTAATACAGTAGCTCCCAGAGCTTCTCCCTATTTTATCTCTACTCTTTAAATTAGAATGTCATGAATTTTCTGCAATATTTTTGCAGTTTGTAAATGCTGGTGTGGCCTTAACTAACAGCTAAGGAGTCAGATTCCATTCTCAGGAGTTGGCTGTTTTTTTTTCTGTTGAAGCCTGTTTTTTTACATTGTAACGCCTGCTCTTGGTGTCAGGACTTGAAAATCATTGACTTTGAAAATCATTGAGCCTGTTCTAGTGCTTCTATGAAAAGTATCCTGAGGTAACTTTTGTAATGATATGACACTATAACTAAAACTGAATTGAATTGGCGGTAGATTCATCAAGTTGCCATAAAAATGACTCGATTATCTTAACGTTGCTCCATGTCAGGTTAAATGGGCAATTGTTTGCTAAATGTTACGCATATCAATTTTAAAAGACTGTCATATGTGTCTTATTGTGGACTTCCTCCATCAAGTGGCAATAAAAACAACAACAAAACATGATCGATGAAGCTTCAAAGTTGACCATAACAATTTTATAAGGAAGGCTAAATACGTTTTTTTTTGTTAAACCCAACAGTATTTTACTCAAAACCTAGTCTGGCTTACTAGATGTACAGTGTGGATATAACACTTGCTATTGGGCACATCTCTCACGTGGCATTCTGCTATCTATTTTGCAAGGCCTCCATCACTGGATCCGATGCCAAGAGGATTGTGATTGGTTTAAAGAATTACAAACAATCCAGATGATTTTTCCCCCTATACCAGAAATGATAACTTGTGCAGCCAGACCATTCTCCAGCGCTGACACAGTGCTCTAGAGATAGTTCCAGTACCCAGATTAGGGGTAGCCTACAGCAGAAGGAAGTTGTTTTTGGTCCCATATGTTCTGTATTTTTATTTTTTATGTGTGATAGTTATCAGGATACCTCATACAGGGCCTGAAAAGTGAAGCCAATGTGGAAGTGCCTTAAACCTGCATTATTTCCTATGGCCAGCAGGGGGCGACTCCACTGGCTCCAAAAAGACTTGTATACAAGACAATGAGAAAATGAGCCTACTTCTCACCTGATTTATTTCCTCAGTAAACAGTTTCATACTGAGTTTATGGTCTCAATCGCTAGTTTCATGTCTTCTTCAATACAGCATGGTGTTCATTTTGTAAATTATGGTCCCATTAAGAAGAAAATAGACTATGGCTTGACACGCTGACCTGTCAGTATCAATAGAGGCTTTAGCAATGCTAACCAGGCCCTGTGTACATTAAAACAGACATGCACTTGTTTTCGTGTTGTCAGTATTTATGCCTTAGAACGTTAACTCTTTCACAGTGTGTTTTCATTTCATGAAAGTTAACTGGAACATTTTGGTCGTCACAAAATGTCTTGCTCAGTGTTTGGTAGCATCGTGCTAACCGGGCTAGCTGGCTAGCATTAGCATTAGTGGCTAACTTATGGGAAAGTTTGATGATTTTTAACCGGCTCCGTGTCACTGCAGCAAACAGCAACATTGCCAACTTTCCCCCTTAGCGGTTAACTCATGAGTTTAGCCAAGCGGCGCCATTGATACCATAGATGAAACCGGACGAGACCTCACTGGCGTAACCACATCATCGTCCCCAGCGCTGCCTTCTTGTCCAAATATGGTCAACTTCTTGCTCCAAAAACTCAAGATAGCGACAGCCAAATTTCAAACTCATGGCTTCAAAACGGTTGTCCACAAACCAATGGGTGACGTCACTCTTAGTACGTACATTCTTCTATGGGATACCTAAAAAAATGACAGTTTTACTCCTTAAATACACAATGACAACAACATGACGGTTTCTGCTACTCATACCACCATTAGTTTCATTTTGAAAATGGGCTGGATTACATCATTGCATTTCATTAGTCACAACCAAAATTACATTGGTTTATCACTTTGTTTAAAGGTATAATATGTAAGATTATCCTAAAAAAAACCAATGTATAGACTAATATAAAAGTAATCCCTCTTAGTCATCACTTGTGAGCCACTAGGAGTCTGTGGTGGTGTCTGTATCTGCAGAGACTCTGTCCTCTGCCTGTAGTTTCTCTTATTATTTTGCTGTGGTTGGGACGTTTGTGGGTGTGGCCAAACAGACTTTGGACCACAGCCAATAACAGAGCATGCACCCCTCACATTCCCAGGTCATCAGACTGCTGCTCACAGCCCCTCGGCATCTGAATCTGATCAGGCTTACTGTATGATGGTGATACAAGGCAGCCTGTAGTGTCTATATGATTGAAACAGACAGTAGCTGCAGTCAGCTCCTCACAGCAGAGGAAGAGAGACGAGAGGGGAACACAGAGATACACAGACATGTGTTTTGCGAACTGTGTTGCTTTTAGAATGTAACCACCGTGAAACAATCAGGAAATGAAGTTATAATCCGCTGATATATGTTTCATCTCACAACCTCTCCATTCATTGCCTAGCTCGCTATTTTGTTACACAGTATGCCTTTAAGTTATTGCTGCTGGTTCATAGTAACTAAAATGGACTACCATTGTATTTTGTGTTAGATGTATTTGGAATGTCTATGGAAAACTAGACATGTTCACTTCCATCAATTTCTCACCAAATTTCCAATGTTGCACAATATTTACTAGATTGATAAATTCTATAATTGTTACTGAAAATCCCTTTTTGATCCATCCTGTTAACCAAGTTGAATATGCCTCATGGCATATTTTCTTAAAACTGGATGATCCATGCATCATTTATGGTTTTATATGTGATAGGCACAGCTCTGGCTCAAAGGTCACAAAGTGGGGTCGTTGTCTACTGTCATGAATTTGGCCCATATTTGGAATTTAGTGCCGGCAGAAAGTTTGTGTAAACATCTTAGATAACGCAGGTAACAATCACCTGTCAATCAAACAACAAAGACACACAAGACATAAAATAAGGTATATAAACCTTAACTTGTGGAATTTTGAGAGATGAGAGAAGTTTGGGATTTTTTCAAGTTTTTTGTAATCTTGCTGTATTGCTGCATCTTGAGTAGGGCTGTCCCAAATATGAGAAATAATCAGATAAATGGGGCAGCCTCTGGCTCGACGCGTGGATCGTGCGCCCCATGTGGGCTGGGTCCGGCAGCGGCCCGGGTTCGCGTCTGACCTGTGTCCCTTAGCTGCGTGTCGCCCCCTCTCTATCCCCCCCTTTCCTGTCGGTCTTCAAGCTGTGCTATCATAGAGGCAAAATGGCCCAAAAAATAATCTTTAAAAAATAATTATCAAATATGGTTGAAGCTTTGACAAGGGGATAGTCCAGAGGACTTTTACTGGCGTGTGAGCAAGGAGCTCTGGGCGCTGGTAGCATGGATGGCTCTGCATGTACTGCAGTGACACAGAGCCGTTAATCCCTTTAATCAGAGCACTCGTATAAGAACGTAGCAGAGCCTAAATATCAGAATCAGCAGGGCGAGGCACATAGAAACAGCTGTTTGCAGCTCTCTCTCTCTCATTCGCTGTCCCCTCACTGTCCTTTCACTGTCCTCTCACTGTCCCCTCACTGTCCTCTCACTGTCCTCTCACTGTCCTCTCACTGTCCCCTCACTGTCCCCTCACTGTCCTCTCACTGTCCCCTCACTGTCCCCTCACAGACTAATGCCGACAAGACTGAGGTTCTCGTCATTGCTGCTGATAATATTGTTTCTAAGGTTGCTAACTGTATGGGGTCCC
>JAOVVB010181252.1:0-11235 GCA_028570985.1 Heterobranchus longifilis | reverse complement strand
ATGTATATATATACACACACACACACATATATATACACATATATACCCACACACATTTCAATAAATAATGTAAAACATAATTCAATAAAATAAATTCAATCAAAATAAATAAATCAACTATGTTGTAGTGCACTGCCACAACCTATTCAACATATTCCGGTCAGCTACTTCTGGATTTGGCACTCAAATGCAGCCTCAATTAAAAGATGGTTTTCAAATATATATATATTTTTTTTAGATTTGTCACATTGTTGGCACCATGCCATGGATTGCAGGGTTAGTTGTGTGACACGGCCCCCTGTAATGTACAGCCATTTTGCAGCTGCAGTGTGCAGGGCCGTCCTCTCCTCACTGTGATGGATCAAGGTCTTGTGACCGTGTTGTTATTTTTATAAACAGCTGCAGGGCGCTTCTGTAAAATCACCCCCTGCGTGAGCCCTTTAAGAGCCCATTTTGATATTTGACAGTGCAGAAGTGCCTTAAACCTACATTCTTTCTAATGACCAGCAGGGGGCGACTCCACTGACTGCAACAACAAGTCCGATTGTATAGAAGTCTGTGAGAAAATGACCCTACTTCTCACTTGATTTATTACCTCAGTAAACATGTTCCTTATGAATTTATGATCTCAATCAAGTCTTCACCACAGCATGATGTTCATTTGGTAAATACAATAGTCAATAAAGCAGGGTGTACTTTACGGCAGGGACACCTTGTGACTGACAGTTCGCTACAGGGCGACCTGTCAATCACACAGCCTTAGCCATGCGTATCCACGGCACTGTGCACATTGAAATAGCAGTGTTGTTTTTGCAACTTGTAATAGCAACTTGTTTTTGGGTGTCTGTGTTTTCGTCCTAAAACTTTGATCCTTTCACAGTGTGTTAAGTTAATTGCAACATTCTGGTCGCCTAAAAAAAGGCTTGTTTGGTTGTAATTAAAGACACTGAGGAGTCTGCTTTTCATTTTTAATGTGAGTACATTTTGTTTTAAGCCTGTTTTTTCACTAGCAAAAATTAGCATTCCAATTAATATAACAGTTAACGTGAATTACAGATGCACTGTGTTAACCAAGCCAGTGCTAGCTGATAACTCAGCTCCACCCTCTCGTCCAAATACGGTCACTGCTGGCTCAGAAAAACCAAGATGGCGACGGTCAAAATGCCAAACTTGGCTTCAGAACTGTAGTCCACAAACTAACAGGTGACGTCATGGTGGCTAAGCGGAGCTTTTATACAGTCTATGCTTAACAACTCCAACCATTCAAATGATAAAAGATTAAACAACCAGCTCAGGTCAGCTCACATAATGGTGTGCAGTAATGTATCAACAAGAAGATACCACAGCAGTATAAATCACATCTAATATATTATTTGTCTTTTGAATATCCCAAAATGTTGAAAAGGAAACCATAGAAAGAAATTCATTCAGAACCAAAAGCCATGAACCCATACATTTCAATGAGCATGATAAAATACTTCAACTGGAAAGAATCACGACTGAGAAGCTTTCCTTTGAATTTCTGCATGATATTAACATGCAAGTCAAAGCCAACAAGCTCAGTCTGTCTTCCCGACCACACACACACACACACACACACACACACACACACACACACAGGCACACAGCCATTTCCACCAGCACACCCTGTAAACTGTCACTCATTCCCCGCTGCAGTGACCCCTGTCAGGCCTGTGTCACTGTAGGGGGACAGGGTTATCACGCCACCCATACGCACTCACTTTTCCATTTGTTTATTTATTTTAGTTTGTCGCTTCCTTTCCCGGTGTCTGCCTTCATCCTGTCCGTCTTTCTACTCTACCCTTCCTACACACTCCTCAGATGTCTTTTAACTCTGACTGTTTTACCCGGAAGTGTCGATGAACACGGAGGTGTTGTTGGATTTCACCTGTCTACAGATCCGCTCTCTACTTTCAGAGTTTCACTGAACTTCGTGAAGACTTTTTATTGACTCTCCTTTTCTGAACTCATCTGTTTTTGTGCAAAACCAAAACATCCTTCATTCCAAGCACGGAAAGAAATACTGGAGAATTATTAAGCATTAAGTCGTGAGAGGATGTGTCTATATGTGATTTTAGAGCTGCTCAGAGTCATTGTTCACCACTGTGTCTTACTGCAGTATAGTTTTTTTAACAGTATAAACGTCATTGTTTCTTAAGCAACCCACACCCCTGAAATCTACACCTACGAAACCTGCTATAATGAATATTTTGATATTAAAAATGGGCCAGATCATATATAATGTGAAAGAAGTCACTCTTAGTGATGAGCTAATTGAAAAATCATGGTTTGGGTTAAAATAAGTACTTTGTTTCCTGTTTCTGCATGACCCAGAGCCAGACCACGGCTGTTCCCTAACCTGAATGAACAGCTGTCTCCCAAATTCAATATTTTGTTGACACATCCATCCTGACCGCCTCCCTACACGCAGACTTTGCCACTCTTAATAACATAATGTCTTAATGTCATAATTAGTACCACTGCTAGAGAGCAGTGAAAAAAAATGTTATGGAGCACTCACTGAAACAACTGATTTGTTTTCTTTGTAGTCTCCAGCAGGCAGCTGTTTTCAGAGAGAAAGCTCTTTAAATCCACGGTACGCTACCTGCTCAGCACCAAACAACAAACAGGAAAAGTAAACTGGTGAACAAAGTGGAGTATTTAGAAGCTTAAGAGCCAGATATTTCCTTCAGGAGTTGATAGAGACAAAAACAGAGACCTAAAGGGAGAGTGAATATTGGACTTAACAGAAACACGACTGCAAATTAATGATAATGCTGCTCCTTTTCTGCTGCAGTTGCCACATCAGCTTTATGAATTGATACTATGTCAGTGATGTTTTTACTTGTTGCACTGCCACAAATGGCAAAAAAAATGGTTAGTGGTTAGTACCCTTCAGTGAGTCACAAAAAATACATATCATAAACCAAATTCAGATCACATTCTGCTTGATGAAATCCCAGTCAACCTGACACTCAATGAAACACTCCTAATGCACAAGTTTAATGTACAAATATGTGAAATGTTCCCTGTTTTTATATTGAAACTAGTTAACAAAGTAGCAAAATGCTCAGTCCCCATCAAGAGGATTTTGTCTGTCGTTGACGCTTGCAATACTGTGTTCAAAATAAAAACAATTTTTAAAAATGGATTCTTAAGAACTTGCACCAAACCGTGACCTCTTGTTACAGCCCTTCTGCTGACTGAAATTGAGGATCACTGGAGATGATCAGAGTAACACATGGCAGAGTTTATCAGGAGATAGCATTTCAATAAATATCAGATGAATTTAGCAAGGATGCAATAATGCAATAATTCTTATGTTTGTTGCTCCGTAGGAACCAGTTTCCTCTCTGGGAACATTAAAGTTTAATCTGTAGTCAAATGTTTAAACATGTAAGAAAGTCTACAAAAGCATGTACATCCAAAAAGTCCCATGAGGCATACATTTATTAATTACCACCATGTTACCACCGTGGTGGTAATTAAGACATTTATGCCTCATGGGAATATAGCCAAATGTCTAAACATGCTCATCTCTCTAGTTCAGTGCTTGTGTGTGATGTTTATGGTGGTATTATACTGTGGTGTTTCTTTGTTTCTTTGAAGGCATTTCTTCACCACAGCTGCCTTTGACTTCCCAGTACTGAAAGAGTGAGGATTACACTGAAGGCTGCAGGGATCATTAAGCACCAAGTTACAGAGGAAAAGGTTTCAGTCTCATGAGCTGCACACTGGGGAGCCAGAGAAAAGAATCTGGGGCCGGTATCACGAAGCAAGTTCAACTTAGTCTTTGTATCACCTGCCTTCAATATGATGCAGCTGCTCGGGCAGCCATATTTATAAGTTTGGAAGAAAAAAAGGTCTTAATCCTACTTAAAATAATCAAGAACTAGTGCACTTGGATTTAGACATTTATCTGAAGTCTGGCCATTAGTTTGATCTAAGCCACAGTCAAAGTGTATCTTATCGGAATCTGTCAAGTCATGTCAGTTTTATTTATATAGTGCCAAATCATAAGAGAAGTTATCTCATGGGTGTATCTACCACGCTCTACCACTGAGCCACCAGCGCACATATACAGAGGCTAAAGTCCTCACCACAGTGGCCGCAGGTTTGACTCCCGCTCATGGTCCTTTGCTGCATGTCGCTTTCAGCTGTACTATCAACAAAGGCAAAAAGCCCCAAAAAATCTCATGATACTTTTCATATGGAGCAGGTCTAGACCAAACCATTCATAATTTACAACATACATAGCTGTGCAGCATAGGTTACCATGGTGATCTAACCCGGTTACAAGAAAGCCAGCTTTGTGACACTCGAAAACCTGAGTTAAACGCAAAGACAGCTGCTAAACCACCAATCTCAGAACCCATTGGCTACCGGCCTGACGACGATTTAGCCTCTGGGGGTCAACGGCCAATATTTTGGGGGTTCCAATGTAGCCAGCAGATATCTGGGCCAAGACTTCCTCTTCCATGCACCAGTCATTGTTTACAGTCTGATTAGCAACTTGAGACGCACAATACACAAACATCGATACTTTTTGTCTGTGTTTTAGGTCCAGATGTCATTTCAGCTAATCCCTAGATGTATAAAAAAAAAAAAAAGGCCAATGAAAAGTTAAATCGTTGTCAGACGACAGCCAGTGGATTCCCAGATTGCATTTCGTCAAATGTGTTCAGCCTGTTTTGCTCTCCCTCTCCAACTGTTTACCTGCATGCAACCACAGCCCGCTCAAACATGATTGGTCAACACCACACAGACTACAAACAGACTACTTGTCCCGTTGCCTACAGATTCTGCATTCATATGCAGAATCTGTGTTTATAGAGATTACACTAATCTCTCTTTGTGATACAGGCTCCTGGTGTGCTTTGCAGAAACTTCCTTTACACACTGAAGAATTTCACCAAGACTTGAAAAAGATATATAATTAACACCAGCAAGAGTAAACAGAGGACGGAGGCTAATGAGTCTTATTATTTTCTCCCACCGCACAGGGTGTATACTTAACCTGTCCTCGTCCTCAGTACGAGCAGTACATGAAGTACATAATGCTGACCGGAATACTAATTGTTATGATTTCCAAGCTCTGAAAGCTCCGAGCTTTTTTTTTTTTTGCAGGATATGTGAGAATTAATCAAGAGGAAGGAGGGTGTATTTTAATCACAGCCTTACAATGATGAAAAGAAAGGAAAAGTAGCAACCTAAATGCTGCTACAACTGCAGCAATCATTCCACCTGCTATAATTGTTCTTCAGTATCAGGACTCCACGTTCACAGATTCAAAAGATTTTCAATCAGCTCATGCTGGCCTTTCAAACTGCTTACAATACGACATACATACATGCATTCTCTTGGGCAATTAATTGGTTCCTTTGGGCATGTTGTCACACACTTGGCCTAATAGGAAGGAAGGGACATACATGACAGATCAGATATGTCTTCATTATGCCGCTGACGCTGTTTCTGTGTTCGTCTGAAGCAAAGCAGCGTACAAAGAATGGGGAATGTTTCTTCCTCCTTCACACGGTAACTGAGTTTAACTGAGGAGAGAGACACTGAACTCATCTGGTGGGGTTTTAATAAAACCCTCTTTTTTTAAAAACATGTTTTATCTGTTTAAAAATGTGAATATTCTCACAAACCTCAACTTTGAGACGATATTGATCCAATTTCATTTTAATTTCAACATCAGAGGGAATGTCAACAGGTTTCCTACAGCTCAAAGCAAGTTAGATTTAAGACTTTTTTTAATGCTACTCAGAATAAAATTTAAGACCAGAAAAAAAACAATTCATAAAAACCTGCTTCCCATGTCTGAGCATTTTTAAGAGTTTTGAACGACTGATTTAAGACATTTAATACCAAATAAGGCCTTATATTTCGATTAATTCATTCAATGCCTTTTAAGACTTTCTAAGGATCCACGGGAACCCTGGTCAAACAGAGATGACTATTGTTTCCGCACAAAGGAAAATAAGACATATATTATAGCTAAAGATATATGACACGAGTCAATAAAAATGTGTCATAAAGCACACTGTACCTAATGATTTCCACAGTGATATGGATGTTTTTGACTGCGGGCTCTACAGGAGTCTAAACCAGCACTTGAAGTATTGGACATGACAGCACATTTAAAGCAAGCAATTACAGCATTACACAGTCAATTCAATTCATGCAGAGATTCACCAATGACTGAGTGTGAGGATGCAGGAGTTCCTCCAGACTGACTCTGCATAATGGACGAGGACAGATAGTTTCATACAGGGAGTTTTGGTGAGATCTGGATTGAGAAGTCTCATACTTTAGTTCAGTGCTGCTCAACAACATATGCTCACAAGGGACAAATCTCCTAAAAAAACATGTATACATTCAAATCCACAGTTTTATTCTTTGTCAGTAGCCGCGTTTCCACCGAGCAGTCTGGTTTAGTTCAGTTTGTTATACACTAGAACAGTTATTTTTGTGTTTCCATTGTCAGAAGTTGTTGATGGTACCAATAGAACCCACTCCATTCTGTCCTGTTTTTTCATCACCCCTCTGTTGAGGCACCGAGCACACTGATCTGGTACTAAAAGGCGGAGCTAGAAACACTGCAGTCCGTTGATTGGTAACCCCACCTACATTTTAACCTACATTCAAGAGTACTGGTGGAAACACAAAACAGATCTACGGTTTAGGTAGCTGTAGGTACGGTTTATATGGGTTACCAAAAGAACTATACCGAAAGTGTTTGGTGGAAACGTGGCTCAACTCTCTGCAAAAAGAGGTGTGCACCAGCACTCATGACTGAGACCAGCTCACTCATGACAACACTCGTGAACTCACCGCCGCCACCGCCCGGACGTCCAGCTGTGACCAACGCTGTGTGTTTACATCCACTTCCATGTAATCCACGTGTGTTTTTGCGGCGGTCTCACGCTGACGACACACTTCTTTCTGCACAGAAAAAGACAGTTGGAAACAGATCTTAGACAGACATCTGCATCTTTAAACCTCAGAAAATCATAACAGAGCTATCTGGATGGAGAAAGAACACTTTGTGTTAAAAAGGCAGAGAAAATGTTTTCTTCTATGACATTTTTTACAGCAAGAGAAAACAGCAAATTCTCACATTTGAATGATGATAATTGACCAATTGATTAATCAACCAATCATTTAAGTTTAAATTATGTATAGGACACTGTTGGGTAGTTTAATCTTTTATAATGCATCATATTTTAAAAGTTCTTCATGGTTTTTTTTTTCATCTGAAAATGGAAGTATAAGTATGTGAATTTGGACTTGTACAGTACCACTGAATTTGACATTAATTACATTCATGAGCATTAAATCTGGTCACCACATTTTGTTATTCTGCTTGCTTTACAATATAACCAAGTCCAAATGCTTTCATGCAAAACTTTTTAGATCTGCCTCTGATACGTTCAGCTGTTGCATCATGACCAGAAAGTTCATCATTTCAGGCAATTTGGTTATTTGTGCTCAGAAGAACCAGATGGATTCAGCTCTCCCTCCTGAGTCCTGTGACCTTAGGGTATTTATGAAAAATATGAATGCATCTCTCTGCAGCACTTACTGGCCCCCACAGGAGACCGACAGATTTGTTGTTAAGATACTCTGATGATGTATGTTGTCTGAGTGGCAAACAGCAGTAAGATGGAATAGAAATCTGTTGTAAAGAGACTCATACTGAACATATATATAAAATATGAAGAAATGAAACAATATTTATCGATGCCAAATTAAAGATTATTCAATTTAAAGAGACCTTTAGAAAATGTAGTATGAATAAATGACTTGTGCGGATTTTTACGCATGAATTCATCTTATCCAGTCGTTGTGTACTTGTGCTGCTGTCCATCTCATTCAGGCGTTTATTTGTTTTTCAAATGGCAAATTGGGCAGCGGCCCCTATAGGGCGATCATTCACCAAATCCAGTTGCGCACGACTTGATGACATCAGTGGGGACGAGGGATCCCGAAAAATGACTCCAGCGTTATTGTGACGACAGTGAGCGGTAAGTATAAATGCAGACACTGGAAGTTATCTACTCATACCTCCAGACTCTTTACGGGTCACCAACCGCTGAGAGCAACGATCATCTGTGCGCTCAACAGAGGGAAGAGGAGACTTTGGATACTTCTCAGGTGAGTCTGCGCACTTCAGAATAATCCCTTTTACAAAGTAAATATGTCTATAGTTTGTGTTAGTGGCTCTGCTTCATCATGTCTGGGTAGGTCAAATGTATTATGCGTTATACACATTTATTTCGGAGGTATGTAGACAGAGTGACGTTCAGTTTACATCTTTTCTTTCTGTAAAACAAGTTTGAAATGCTGCTGCGGTGAAAGTATTCCACGCGTTTCCAAAGTAGATTGACTTGTTTTATTTTTATTTTATTTTTTTAATGTAACTGGTCAGAATTAGAGGAGAAGTCATCTTAAATTGCTCTTAACAAGCTGCAACAGGTTGATATTTGCACTGGTTAAATTATCTCCTCTTTTACACGTTTTTGTTTTTGTTTTTTTGTTGTCAGAAAAATATGACTCCGGGTCTCGATAACATATTAAAACAACACTTAAAACATATATAGTTACTGCAGTGTAGCAATAGAGTTCACCTTACCCCCACATTAATTGAATCTGTTATTTATTTCCCATCAACTATAATCTGTTTCTTCATCAGACGACCAACTAAACGACCATGAAGTCGACATGTCTGCTCATCCTGGCTTCTCTCGTGGTCTGCGACTTGACTGTGTGTGGAGGACAGGGCATCCCCGCTGAGGATGAGACGGACGGAAGGACCATAGACGACATCATACTACAGAGAGCAGAAAACCTCCTGTTAAGATCCATTCTCAAAAAGATGCAGGATGAAGACGGCAGAAATGGTGCGTAAAATATAGGTTATGTGTTGGGGGAAAATACAGGCAACGATTGATTTGATGCAATATAGTGCGATTAAGAACTTTAAAATGTTTAATTTAAGTAGTTAAAAATGTTTAATTTTCAGTTTTAAACCTGTCAATACATTTAATTTCCCACTCACTTGGCACTGATATCTGCGCTATTTTTCTTTGGCAACATGTTCTATATAAGACCTTTTGAGCTTTACGCGTAGGCCTACTTTTGGGTGTTTTCCGGTTAGATAATTATGAATATTCCTAAAAATATATGTTTGAAAATGTGTTTCAAAACATTATAGTGGCAAATAGTCGTCTTCCAATTTAATATGATGTGAGGAATGTGGACCAACACTCGTCTGTGCGTAATTTACGCACGGCATAGACAAGCTGGGGAAACGCATTTTTGCAATAAAGGGATACTTAAAAGTAGACTTGTGGCTACTTGAAGTAATCTAAATAATGGTTTCCTTTCTCCAGAGGGATCTTCCTCTCAGACAGAATGGTTGACAAAACGACAGCATCCCGGTAAGAGATACAGCGAAGATTTGGAGAAGCGCCAGCATCCGGGGAGGAGAGAAGAAGACGAGGTCGACCAGTACTTGGATGTTGAAAAGAGACAGCACCCGGGCAAACGCGAAGATGAAATGCACTCGTTCATGGAGTTCCAGAAAAGGCAACACCCAGGAAAGCGCTCCACGATGGGACACATTTCTGACAACCCCGTAATCCTCCTGAGTGAACTTTCAAAACGGCAGCACCCGGGGAAGCGCTACCTGCTGCTGCACAGCAAACGCCAGCACCCAGGTAAGCGCCACCCCGGGGAGGAGGAGGACGACGGGGACTGGGACGCGGATGCAGATGGAGACGACGAAGACGTGGCTGAGTTGGAAAAGCGCCAGCACCCCGGAAAACGCTTTTGGGATAACTCCAGTCCGGATTTAGGCACAAACAGTCCGTGTGATGTTTTGGACCCTACGAGCTGCAGCAAGACCAGTCTGCTGCTCGACTTTTTAGACAACATTAACGAGAGTCACGCCGAGGAGAAGAGACAACACCCGGGGAAAAGGTTTGCACCCGAGGAGGATTTAGTGGAAGGGGAGTAACAAGTCTGGCGCGCGTGTACTGCTGTGTTGTAAACAAATACGTGTGTAAATGAAGTGACCATAATGAATTATTAAAAATGAAAAAAGACATCATTTAATCTTTTGTGCCACGGTTTTTCTCCGGCCCACTGTATCATCATCGCAAAACATTTATCTGCTCTTTGTTTCTTTGGGGAGCTTGTGCGTAATTGTCCTCCAAACTGACTATATCGCTGTATGGTTTCCATAAGAGTGCGTGCAATATGTTGAACTTTATTAATGGATTAATATTATTAGAATTATTTAGTATTTGTTTCCGTTAATTAGGCTACCTGTGTTAAAATCAAGTCCAAGAATGAAAGCATTAGTCTACTGGCTTTTGCCATGTTGCCTCTGTGAGGCAGCACGCGCGTGTCAGTTCAGTACATGCTTGAAATATGATCAATAACGTTTACAGCTTTGTAGAGGAAATCCCTTTATTGATTGATTTGTGTTTCATTCTTTTCTACTTACGTAAAATATAATGAATACCACAGCAAATAAAAATGTGTCATTGATTATTTTTCTACATATTGCATGGATACAGTTTATTTAACCTATAATGTTGTAAATTAAAAGCTACCTTTGCCTTAAAGTCAACCACCAGTGTTTTTGTTGGACAATAAAATGCATTGGTAAAATGTACGGTTTTAGTTGCAGTAATTCCTGCCTTAGTGCACTATTAAAGTCTATTAAAGTGTTTATCCAAACCAATTAATGTGTAGTCCAACAAAGCAGTCACTCTGCCTCATCTAGAATGAATGATTTAATGTAATTCAATAGCAGAGTGTGCAGGTATCCTCTTCTCACTTTAATTGGGCTCATTCCATCACAGCAGCTGCCCAGTGCACATGCCTGATCAATATGCAAATTATTCATCAAGCACATGAGTTGGAGATGGAGACTGCATGGTACAGAAGCTCCACTGAAGCCAAAGCGCACACACAACTTTCAACACCAGCGGTAATGCTCAGGCTTCAGTGGACTGACAAACATCAAGCAGGAAAAATACACATTATCTGATACACAGGACGAACAATTTCAGGTTCATATACACACATTAACTTCTTTAGACAACCCGAAAGGCGAAAGGAAAGTGTGTGTGTGTGTGTGTGTGTGTGTGTGTGTGTGTGTGTGTGTGTGTGTGTGGGGGTGTGTGTGTGTGTGTGTGT
>JAOVVB010181231.1:0-11236 GCA_028570985.1 Heterobranchus longifilis | reverse complement strand
CACACACACACACACACACAGACACACACACACACACACACACACACACACACACACACACACACACACACACACAGACAGACACAGGAAATCGAAATGCGTGATTGTTTAAATGTCATTTTGATGTTCTTATTAAGTAGTGCATCATGGGGACGTTTTAATCTGAGAAAGAAAGTCTACTTAAAAACTGCAGTATGAACACACTGAAACTCTACACACATGTGAAACTGATGTATACTGAGTATGACAAACGTTTGCACCCTTCATTAAATGAAAACTAAACACACAGCGACAGTGTGAGCTGCAGTTTCAGTGCAAATCCATCTATCATAAAAGTCATCTTCCAGACTTTGATTTGTTTTCTACCCTCGACATGCATCTGACTAATGCTGGGAAACCGTCTATAGCGTAACAAAATGGCTACAAGTATCTCATAGTCTCCACATTCTTAATAATGTTGCATGTTTTTGTTGATGATTTGACAATTGTGCACATCTCAACTTTTAATGTCGCTGAAAAAGAATATTTGTGCTCAGAAGAAGAAATGATCCTGGGTTAGGACAAACCCTGAGAGTCTTCTCTACTTTTATCCGTACATCTCGTTAAAGGAAGTAAGGCTGTAATTTTCTTTGTCAATTAATCTGTTGATTATTTTCCTGATTAGTTTTTTGGTCTATAACATGTCAGAAAAATGTCAAAAATGTCGAACAGTGTTCCCCAAAGCTCAAGATGACGTCCTCAGTGATGTCTTGTTTTGTCCACAACATGAAGATATTCAGTTTACTGTCAGAGAGGACAAAGAAACCAAAAAATAATCGCATATAAGAAGCTGTAATCAGAGAATTTTGCCTTTTTTGTTGTTAAAAAATTACTCGAATCGATGAGTCAGTTTTCATTACACTCCCTCTGTTTCTGTGCATTTTTGAAGGGCAGTGCAAAACAAAAGCTTAAAATAGAGCATCTGACGAAAGGTATTGTGACTGATGATGATCCTGACAGATGTGCCTGTGGACAGCTTTTAGGGAGTTTGGAGAATCTGAAGAAACTCGGAGTGACAAAGGAATCGGCGGCATAAGAAACAAACGGGAGAACATGTCAGTCCGGGAGTGAAATAAACCGACTTTGAGCGAAAGAGACAGAGTGATGAATGTGCGTGACAATAGAAAAAGTGAGAGAGCCTGAATGGGAATGATGACAAATGGAGCAGGTGCGAGGGAAGGAGCGGGACATTTGGCACGGATAGTAACACTTGGCAAGCCCGTCCTCTTGATGTAATCATCGGCTTGACCCGGGCTTTTTCTCGGGGGCAGGCGCTTGCGGTTTACACCGCGAGGACACGAGTCTTCGGAGGTATGAGGGCAGGCTGGGCGAGCGTGCTGCCAGCCCCATTTGGCTGCTGCGGTGACCTTGGCTTGTGCAGGAGAGCATTTGGTTGGTGGTGGCTTGGCTGGGTTGAGGTTTGTTACGTCTACACTTACAAACCCACATTTCTTCTCTGATGAATTATGCTGAGAAGCTCGACTCGGCAGCAAATACCTCATCTGATGTGTGGAGCATATTTAGAGGAGAAAAATGTACTCAAAGCTTAATTTATCATGATTATTTCTCCACATGTCTCACAGATGATTAGTTTCTTGAGGTATTACAGTTTGGTGCTTAGTTGAGTCTGTTAATGGCCTGTGGGGTGTGACTCAGCCTCTTCCTACGTATTCATTTTGTGTTTTGCGTCATCCTGTTTGTTGTGAAGTAAAATTTTTCAAATGTTTCTAAGCTTCAGAATAGATGCAGCATTTTGGCTTTACATACTGATAGGAGGGCACCATGCAATTGTCCTTTTTTTTTTTTTTAAATCGGCTCAATGATCCTTTTTACAAAGCAGTCATAAAGTGATAAAACATTACGTCCGCTCAGCAGGACAGAATGTTACATGCTGTGTAACTTTTGTGCGACAATAGAAGAATGGAATTATCTTAGCTATGCAAGTATACATGAAGAGAAAATAACACTATCTGCTCAAAATGTCCACCCAACAGTTCAGCAAACACTGAATAAACCATCGACCAGAACAACTCATGCTGCTGCCTCATTATGTCATTCATTAAAATTCAGAAACTATCCTCACAATCAACAAATGTTGCATGCTTATAAAAAATGACTTTTCCTTTGTGTCAACTAACAGGATATAAGAGAATGTGCATAATATGTCATTAATATGTAAGAGAATATGCAAACTTAAAAGGCCTGATATTTAATGCATTGCTTTTTAATTTCCTTCTTTAAACCTGGACTATTCAGTGTTACATTAACATGAAAACTATTTGTAATGAGAACGAGGTCAAAGAAATGCACCCACAGTAAATTATTACCAATCCTGCAGCCTCTTGTTTTGGTTTTATGGCAAATTTACTGTAAAGTCCAGCTTTTATCAACACTATTACAGCAGCAGGCAGCTGTTTTTAATTTTTTTAAAAAGCTGATGACAGTAAAACAACACAAACAAGAGGCAACAGACATCAGACTTGTACAGTAATCATTAGTTTGACAGAAGACTCCAACGTAATGCTAATAATGCTGCTGGATGTGTGAACAGGCAATTATTTTCTAACATGGTAGCGATAACAACCAGGTGATAATATGTCAGGTGGTGGATTTGTCAACTTGTTTGGGGGTTTTTGTGTTCCATAGTGGCTTCATCAGTTTCAGATTAATGCAGTAAAGTTGTTGTAACATTGAGAAGAAACTGGAACAAACAGATCAACAATTATTGTTCTTTGGACAGGGAATTCAGCCTCCAGTAATTCAGAGAGTCAGCAACATAAGACCTTTTTAGTATCTCATGAAGATTGCTTTTTGGCATCACTGGGCTTTAAGTGCAGGTATAGCAGTGTTATTATTTTTATCATATTATTGACCTTGCAGGAAATGCTGTTTAGGATGTGTGTAACGAGCCTTTATGTAAAGACAATGGTTGTGAACCCTGTGGGACTCCACCGGTCTCGAGACAATATTCAGTAGTTTGTTTGACATGAAGAACCAGTCTGTAAGTTTGTGTTAACCTTTACTACCTCACAAAAAAAGAACAGGTCAGACCGAGAATCACAGTCAGGCGATTCGCCGCAGGGTCGTCCGACGGTGTGGGAGTGTCACTGACGGCCCATTTATGTTGTTTACTCTAACCCCCCCCCCCAATGTAGATTTTATAATTCACACTTATTGTTTTCTGTCTGAGTGTTTTACAACCGCACATGAAGGCAGCTTGATGTCACAGTACCACAGAAGAAGAGACGAGTGAATTGTTGCATTGTTGCATGCATTGCTTGTTAATCAGCTGTAACATGAACTCCTGGGCAGATAAGTGCTTGTGTTTTTTTGTTTTTACATGTTACATGATTGGTCACCGCAGCGTGACGTCAGGTTGTGTTTCTACAGAAGTTGAATTTGCTTACAAGCTTTTTTTGGCCCCCACCGCCGCAGCCTAAACACAAACGAATGGGAGAACTTGCGTTTTCGCCAGATTACAAAAAACTGTGTAAGTAAAGCAGTTTCTGACTGTTGCAGTATTTGTTTTTGTTTTTTTACCAGAACTCTACAATAATACTGAAATGGAAGGAAAAGTCAATATCAGCTTAACATCCTGTTTAAAAAAATCTTCCTTCAGCTTTATTTCAGGACATTAATTTAGCAGATCTCATTTTAATGCTCTGCCTTTGAAGAATAAATAATAAACTCGTCTTGAGGAAGTCAACCACAGTGCAGCATTAGAAGATTGAAAGAAAGCAGTTGTTGTTGTTTTTCTCCAGTTTCAGAACTGTAATAACCTTTACTTTCATCAAAGAAAGCAAAGCGGACACTAAGGAGTAGGAACTAAATGCTTGAAGCTTTTTAATAAATCCACAAACCTGTAGCTTTATGACTGATCGGCCCTCTTTACAGCAAAATCTGAGTCCATTTGAATTCCCAACCATTTCCATAAAACATGAATCACGACGACCACAAACAACGATGCAACGCTGAAAGCATTTAGCCGGCGAGTGGTTTGTGTAACCCTTATTAAAATCCACAGTTATCAAAGCATTTGACAGTGTTTCGCAGATTACAGTTTCCTCCATCTGGCATTTTGTAGGATTTTTTACGATTAAGTATTTATTCTCCCCCAGCCGAGGCTGTCGGAGTGCGTCTCCGTCAGAGCGGCGCAGGATTCACTCGACAGCAGCGAGACACAACGCACCCCGGGAAACTCGAATGAACCTCATATTCTTCTGCGGTTCTTGAACCACGAGAGCAGTTCTCAGTCTGAGCTGAGAGATTTTCTCATTCCACGAATGTCAGGCAAAGTGTCACATCCTCCCCAGCTGGAGTGATGGGATAATGATTCACTCGCTGTCACACACTCACCTTCCTACTCACTCCTATCTGCTCTTCAACACTTTGTTAATGTATCTAATTATCCCGTCTGGATAATTATGAGCTCGTAATTGAACAACTGCAAACATTTTATTTTCCTCTTGTTTTGCTAATCATCAGCAGCATGATTAGTAAAAAGAGACTTCATAAATAATAAGCACTCGCTTATTATAAGCTTCTGAATCTCTGTGGTTTGAAATTGAGTTTCTCTCCTGCGTCACTGTTTTTACTTTCAGATATCGGCTTTATTTTACCGTTTCACGTGCAATTTTAACGGTAGAATTTACTGCCGATAAAGACACATTTCCTGATTTTGCTGCTTCACAATAAATTGAATAACAAAATGAGGGACTTTTATTGAGACGAATCTAAAAGAAATGAAATTATACTGTTTTACAGCTGATCCTTTGACCACTTCATAAAGACGAGATAACTTTTTGTTATATTTCCTCTCTTTTAATAAGCATCTACTGTATATAGATTTAACTGTATTTCTTATTAGGGAATGCACGATATGGCTTTTTTTCAGCCAATACCAATAACCCATAATTAATTTCCTGCTTCTCATGAAACCGATAAGATAACCGATAATTTCACATGTTAACATGAGCTACTGTCTGCTCCTGTTCTCGAGCGGAATAACTTATATGCACCGTCTCTTATTTGTTGTTTTTAATTGACCTATTATGCACTTTTAACTAGCTATGCGTTCATGCATGCATACTTTTGTTTGTTTGTTTGGTTGTTTTTATAATATGTATGGGACAATAATTGATTTTAGCGTGGCTCGCAATAAAAAAAACACTCACAATAAGTTGATCATGGTGAATTTCCATCACTCCTCGAGTGATTGGACCGGTGAGTTGACTGCAGTTTACTGCAGTTTTTCCTCTAACTGTAACTTCTGGCAACACTCCATATAAGTAACCGTTCAAATCAAGTTTATTTTATTTGACAGAAAATCCATCTTCTCATTTGATGTAGTTTATTAAAAGAAGTAGAAAGTGAAAGTGCTGCCACAGCATTATCTGATTTATGATTGTTTGTTTTTCACTAAAAGATGATCTGTGATGCAATAAAATGCAATAATAAGTGATTCCAGTGTTTAAAGCATATTTCGATAATTGTTGGGATAATATTGTGACTTTTTTGACCAGGATCATCGTGACATGAAATGTTCATATCGTCATGCCTAATCACTATTGTTAACACAACAAAAACAAACAGTTTTTCAAATGTTCATTTATTATTTTAAATAGTAAAATACATTTAAAAAAACTTCACAAACTTTGGCATTTGTAGAGCATTTTGCCTCAGAATTCAAAATAATGTTTTGACATCATCGTGTCAAATTATGCATGTTAATATCAAAGCAACTTTAAAGGTGCATACCGCCACCTACTGTATCGGAGTGTGTAGATGCGCTTGTTAAGTCAATGAAAGCAATTTGGCTTCGTAATATCTGCCAATAATTTATCGACTATAATTTCATTATCAGAGTAATACATATGAATATAAATTTCCCATTATCGACTATAATGTATCGGCCCGAGCCTCCTTATTTCTTATAATTACATCAGGTAACTTCTGTCATTTTGTTTCAGTGCCTCTTAGTTTTTGCAGATGTCTTTTCTCAGGCTGGATTGGCATTACTTTCTCATATACGAGGACTTTCTGTGTGTTGAAAACACATTTTAGAAGATCAAGGCTCCTTTGTGTTTTTAATTGCAGGTCGGTGTCGCTTACGTTGTACTAATTAATCCCTGAGAAGGATTTGTGACTCATCATTGAAATGGTGATTTATGCCGAGTGACCTGAGTACAGAGAAGTACACGGCAGCTCTGAATGACACTGGAGGAAATGCGGATCATATAAGTGCTGTCATAATTCAGAACTTGTGAAAACTCATAAGCGATTACTTGCAGAGAGTCATAACTTGTCAAACAGAGTGCGTGCTGTCTCTGTCTGCTTGAGATTTATCACATGATTTGTCTGGGTTGATGGGGATGCTGGTACTCTAGATGCGCTGTTTATTAAATTTGAGTCTCCTATTCTCTTTCTTTCACTAAAACTGAATATTATTCTATTGTTTTCTCTCCTGTATTTTTTTCCCAGCTTTTCTTTGAAGTTGAACATCATTTGTATGGCAGGGATTGTGTCCAAAACAAAATAAATATATATATTGTGAGGAGGTTGTCTGGAACACATTGTTCAAAAATCAATACTGGGTGCAATTCAGTGCACTGCACTAAACACTGCTCTGCACCAGATAGATCTTTTTTTTATTCTAAAAAAAATGAACCCAGAGAAGCTAATGGTAATTTTTCTTAATTAGTCATAAGCTATGCAAGCTATGGGGTGATGGGGAATATCAACAAGAACGTTGGCAACACAATACGGTACAAAAATGTGGGCAGTAACTAAGGAACGAGTGAGGAATTAATCAGGATCGACGTGATGATTAATGAACGGTTAATGAGTGGCTCCTGAATAATGTAATGATAAGTTAGTAGAGGACAGACTGGGAGAACAAAGGCACATTTTGTAGGTACGTCAGTCGTTCGCTGATTGGTCCAGAAAGTTTTCCTTTTCCTCCCAGGGTGCACTGGGGCTCGACAGAGTTGTTTAGACAGGCTGAGGTTGAGCATCATTTATTTGTATTTTATCGATGTGAATATTCAATAACATGAATAAAACCATCAGTGTTCACCAAAGCTCAACAGAAGTAAAGTTTCATTCCTGACTCTGAATCACGTCGCTGGCTGCTTTAGTATCAGGAGCAGATGATTACAGATGACTGACTGTTAGCGCCACCACTTCACTTTTTAGAGCTTTGAGTTTCAGTTTTGGCACTATTTCATAGATTTACTGTCCGTTTTGACAGGGAATGACCGTCAGCAGATATCTCCGTTTACTTTAAGATCTTTCACTCCACCATAGACCAATTTATGTCTTATTTTAGGGACAGGTTAGTCTTGTATTTCCACCCCAAACTGGATATTTTTGTCTCCCAGTTTCTTTAAGAATTTGTCTGTATTTTGATGCACAGTTTAGTCTCTGTCCTTACAATCCCTGCAGTCCTGACCACCTCCATCAGCCTGTCCATTGTTCACTTGTTCAGTTTTAATGCTATTTGTGGAGTTCCTTTATATTTTATCCCATTATGTCAAAATTATAGAAGTCTATTTGTGTAAAAGCCTCCGTGAACTTTCTGTGACTGTGTAACACCTTAAACTATTCAGTGCTGGTCTTAGTTGTCAGTAGTTTAATAAATAAATACTCATAACTTATATATGAAGTTAAACGTTTAGCAAATGTTGACAAATCCTGAAATATTGAACACCACTGACTGCATAAACATTTATGTGAAGTTCTTACACCATGAGCTATAGCTTTGACATCACATGGAAGTGCATTTTTGTTTGAGCACTGCAGGTCTGGTTTGCTGATATAATGGTTTGAAAAATGGGCTTTCAAATGTGCAGTGTTCTGTGGAGACCTGTGTGTGTGCGCGTGCGTTTCTGTGTGTGTGTGCGTGTGTGCATGTGTGAGTATCCTCTCAGCAGTGTCTTTTTTATCGACTGGCGGTTTTAAAAGTTGGGTTATCAGTTTCCGTCCATGAGGAGGACACGGTGCTCGAGGGAGGAGAGTTGAAAAGGCTTGTCATCACCTTGAGGACTGCGCTCTGCTTGTTGTAATTAAAAATGTAAGAGGACCTTTCTCGCTGCACTATTTTTTTTTTAAAGCGGATGCAGGAGTGGAGCGTGCCAGGCTTGTGGTTGTTTTCCAAAAATGAACATAGATGATAAGTAGTAGGGGTGGGCGATATGACAAAAATATCATATCACAATCTTACTGCGATTCTTTTTCATGTTGGTTTTTTATTACTATTTTGCATGTTACTGCACAAACTAAAATCAAACTAATTCCCCTCTGTCCTGTATACTGTTAGTCTGGCTTGCTGTGTAAGCAGTGCCGGTATAAAACACCTTACTTCCACCGGGAGGAAACCCCGGCCGGAGGAAGTCAGGGACTCCCCCCCTCCTGGTTCTCAAAGTCTGTTCTCTGCAGCCGGGGCGGAGCGCCGCCCAAGATTACTGTGATTGGTTTAAAGAAATACACACAGGCCTCGGACACGGTCATACACGTATCTTAATTTTCACAAAGTGTCGTCTTTTGGCACCTTTTTTTATTAAGATGATGCTTTGGTGGCCCCTCCTCAAAATGCTAACCTGTCATTGTCATGATAAAATCACAAGGTCATAATAAGCACAGAATGAATGTGGCTTAAAAACAGATTTTGTTTTTTTCTTTTTATGCGTGACAATTTGCCAACCATAGTGTTAAAAAAACTATGATCCACCCCCTCCTGTCTCAGCCCCCCGAGCCTCTCTGGCACAGTCTCAGCTGTTGAATTTCTGTTGTTTTTCTCATATTTTCCACAAACTAATGTTCTCATAAAGAGCAACAAATGCACGAGAATCAGCGTTGTTAGCAGCCAGATGATGGACAACACTAACAGGATGGGGACTGGCAGATATTCCTGGCTATTTCAGAGTTTTCTTTTACATCCCTATCATTGCCCTCTATACGGGGCCAGTGCAAAGCTGGTCTAGTGGATCCAGCAGATTAAGATGTTCATCTTTGGTTGGCTTTACGGATTGCTGATGTAAGATTACTCCACCAGTTCAGCATTGCACTCCTGTAACCAGAGATATTGTCTTTTTCTACTCCATGTATTCTTGTTTCTTGTCAAAACCTGGTGCCTGCATTACCCACAATGCAACTCGACCCTCGACGGATTGGTCAGAGATTCGGGTTTGTTATGTTAGTACACCTGTTTATGTGGCCTGGAGCAGCCTGGTCTCCTAAAAATGATGTTCCCATACGACAAAACTGCATTCTCATTCCCAGATAACGTTTGTTTTTGACATATTACAAAAACGTTTCTAATTAAAGTCTGCAGGAGGAGGAGGGATGGGTCACAAAAACACAGACTTTTTCCCAGGAGACTGCAGTTCGTGTCCCATTGAAACCAAAAGTCATTATTTAACAAATATAGATATTTTTTTAGGCAACAAACTATTATTTTACTTATTTTAACCCATCCACAATCTTTTCTTAAATCTAACAAAGTAGTTTTGTAGCAATTCACAACGGTAACACAGTTTAAAACTGCGACCATAATCCATGAGAAAACAGAAAACTTTGAAACATAATTTCCCTCGTAACATCATTTTGTAGGAGACAGTGTTACCTGGAGACACCAGCTTAAAGTAGAGACGAGGAGTGCTTCACTCGAAGGCTTTAAAAAACCTTTTTTTTCTCACATATGCAACAATTCTCCCCAAGACCTGTAAACCAGACTTTGATGTGTAAATTTGGCGCACTTCACCTTTAATACTTTTCTTATTTTTCCAAAGCAAACTGAGCAAAGACTAATATGCTTGTTGTTGAGTTTGCCTACCAATCATGTTTCCCACAGGTAAACTGACAGCCCGGAGAAATGGCTGATTAGAGGTTGCAATCCTTTTTTGACAGAACAGCGTGAGGGAGATTATTTTAGAGCTGTTTGCACTATAATCATTCTGTGTGCTTTCTTACAGTACGCCCACTTTGAATAAGATATGTTATTGCAGCCCTCAGGAGGAATATTTATGGAAAATGAATTTCCTCATGCAACAACAAAGTTGGATTGTTAATGTCTGACTTTTTGGTGGATCAGCCAGTCTTTTTTTCTTGAAGCCTTTGGCACACTGCAGAAAGCTTAAACCTTAAAGATTATTTATTGTTGTGATTGCTCTTTTGTTCATTTGTGGTTTGTTTTGCTTCTGCTCAGAAGACACAAATGTCTCTTTGTATTTAGATTTGGTCATTTTAAGCAGAGAAAGGGACATTTCCTCATTGTGCTTCACTTATTTTAGTTATTTGCATGATGTTAACCGATCAACTGTATTTCCATATTTCAGAGAGTACGCTCTTCTAACAAAAGGAACACTGACATGTCATCTGATTAACTTAAAGCTCAGGCAGGCAGAATAATGTTGGTGTCATTGGGCAAAAATTCCATAATAACCTTTCAGCATATTTTAATTCAAGGGTTCTGAGAGAAACTAGACTTCTGCACCTCTGTCTTGGCTCTGTTTCAGGCTTTAGAAAGTCTAGCGAGGGACGGACAGACCTTGGACCAATCACAGCCTCGTTTCGCAGAGAGAGCGTTTCTATTGGCTGTTCTACTGCGTGTGACTTCGGTAAAAGAAGCCAAAGGGGCTACGGCTAATTCGGCTAAACTATTAGATTACACTTTATCTTCCATCTATATACAGTGCAGTGTGGTACACAGAGGGACTAATGTTTGTATAAATGCAGTTCACTTTATTGTTCAGGGACATTTGCTGTGAAAACAGTCTGAGAGCTACTCTGCTGGGGTTAGACTTTAGCCGAGCCGTGTGGTCTGCCATGTTTATGTCTCCTCCCCTCTCACCTTCTCCCTCATGAGCAGCGGTCTGTGTACTGGGGTGAGGGTCTGTGTACTGGGGTGAGGGTCTGTGTACTGGGGTGAGGGTCTGTGTACTGTGATGAGGGTCTGTGTACTGGGGTGAGGGTCTGTGTATTGGGCTGAGGGTCTGTGTACCGGGGTGAGGGTCTGTGTACCGGGGTGAGGGTCTGTGTACCGGGGTGAGGGTCTGTGTACCGGGGTGAGGGTCTGTGTACTGGGCTGAGGGTCTGTGTACTGGGGTGAGGGTCTGTGTACTGTGGTGAGGGTCTGTGTACTGTGGTGAGGGTCTGTGTACTGGGGTGAGGGTCTGTGTACTGGGGTGAGGGTGTGTGT
>JAOVVB010181220.1:0-11236 GCA_028570985.1 Heterobranchus longifilis | reverse complement strand
CATTAACCTACCTACTAGATCAATCGTTCTCAGAGGTCTGGTGAAACGCTGTTAAAAACCTGCGTTGTGGCTTAAAAACACGTTAAAGATTAATATTAACGTTTGACATTAACGTAGTTAGTAGTAACGGTTTCAATTGTTACATTTTTATGGCTGTTGCTCCAGAACCTCTACTTTTTTGTTTGGTTTTTGGGGATTTTTATGGCAATATGTGGCTAAAGTTCACAGTACAATAGATAGCTACAAGCTAACGCAAGTGTGTGTTATGTCCTCTTTCAAAAGTTGCATAACTTATATATAATCAATAGAGTGCCCCAGTATCTAGTCCTAAAACTCAGAAATGTGAGTAATGCGACTGTGGTGTCGTTTCTTTAACGTTCGCTTTTTAGCTCTGGTGATTGCATTTACGCTTCTAAAAACAGAAATGTGGTGTTCATATGTGAAGATTATCTTGCTGAAAAAAAACAAGGGAACCAGGGCGATGCCTACAAAAACACATCATCCCTGGGACTCTCTATACAGCAAATATGTTTCCTCTAAAACACCCAGCAAAGGAAATTAGGAGGATAAAGATGCATTTTGTTAGAGACCGAGTGGTTTAAGGATATTTGTACACTAATTTTAAACAACCGCTGGATATATTTAATTTCACAATATCCATGATCATTAATAAAAACACTCATCTCAGTAGAGAGCAGGCGAGAGATCAACACTGCAGTGCTAACTATTTACTCATGCAAATACTGTCTACAGAGCCACACAAAGTTCAAAAGAGAGTTACCGGAAAGCCTGCTCGTCCAGGAGGACCCTGAGAAAGGGGTGACAGAGAATTGGTACAAAAAGGAAAGTGTAAATTTTACAGATAAAGTCCACATGATGAAATGTGTCTGCACTGAACCGGGCCAGAATAACATGGATTGGAAAGTTTTATTTTGGCCTTGTCAGCTCAGTGACAGCACACAGAAAGAACACATGCCTCTTTACAGACAACAACACAACACAAGACCTTTCTGAACATAAAAGAACAAACTGCTTCTTCATTTCACCACAAAGACTCATGCAAAGACTGGTTTTGGGGGAACGCATGCTGAAAGTCCTTTCTGCGTAACAAAACTCCTGAGTAGGGATGCACCGATACCAGATACTGTGCTCATGTACTCCAAATACTCTGATACTACCTCACCCGATACCACTTTACGGCAACATGGCGTCTCGTCAGTTGTGCAGGTAGGTGGAGGAGCAGCAATGTCGGCAGTATGGAAATATTTAAAAATAAACAAGGATGACAAAAGTAGAGCAGACTGCAAATTAAGGTTGGGTACGTTAAAGCTAAACGGTCTAAAGTCTGTATTTCACTCAAAAGGACACAATCTGCATGTAAAGACACAGCGAAGGTTAGCTTACCGCTAACAGTTAGCCTGCAGCTGTACTTTTTCCAAACACCACTGCCACTAACCTTCCATGTGAGCAGGGTCCAGAATTAGCACTATTTACTAGCTAGTCAAATATACAAGTGGCTAGTCGATTTGCTTCATTTACTAACCAAAAAACAATGGTGATCCATTGAGTGGCTGGTAGATTTTGAACATTCACCAGCCATTTGGCCAATGGACAAAAAAGTTAATTTTGCCCATGAGTTAAACAAACAACGAAACTTAACTTAAGGGGCGGCTGACCTTCTGGTCGTCCACTAACCAGAAGGTCGGTGGTTCGATCCCCGGCCCCTGCAGTCTACATGTCGAAGTATCCTCAGGCAAGATACTGAACCCCAGATTGCTCCCGAAGGCATAGTCATCGGCGTGTGAGTGTGTGTGAGTGTTTATATCCCCTGATGAGCATGTGCCTTGCATGGTAACCATGGTAACCTCTGCCATCCGCCTGTATGAATGTGGTGTGAATGGATAAATGACTCGCAGTGTAAAGCGCATTGAGTGGTCGCAAAGACTAGAAAAGCGCTATATAAGTACAATACATTTAATAGCCAAGAGAGGATCAGCGAATGGCAACTGCAGGGTGGCACAACTTTCAGTCAGTCATCTTTTTTCTGTAAAAGGAATATCTTTTTGGAATAACCTACCGATGGAAATAAAAACACAAACTGATCTGAAAAAGGTGAAACACTGGCTGAAACCAAACCTGTGATCACTGATATCGCATCATGCATTTGTGCACACGGATACGTACACAGATAAACAAACACTCAGAAGGACTACGTGCATGCACGCACACACGTGCATGCACAGATAAAATTCGTACTCTGGCACAATATAAATCAATCCTACCTAATATGAAAACGCCTTTAATAGAACGCACTATACCTAATAGTATGCAACTGTTATCCAGGTGTTTATTATTCAATTGTTATTAAGTCTTTAAATTTAAAGATGAAGTTCCTGATACCATCCTTTTATTCAGTCACTGCTCATTTCTTTCTGTCACATCTTTATATCAAACCACCTGAATATACATATTTGTTTTTGTGCAGCAGCCGACTACAGTGTGCACCACTTACATTAGAAAGCTGCACAATGGAAATCGACATTCATTGTTCCTATTTTCATGCTGTTTCGTGGCAAAAAATAGTTCATCAGGATTTTTTTTTTTTGGGAGGGAAGAACCAGAAATCAAAACAACTTTTTTTTGGGATGGAAAGTGTGTAAATAACCCTTGAAGAGATATTGATTTTAGAGACATGAGTGGCTTTGCAAATTATTATCCAAATATGGCAAAGCCCAGTGATCGAGGTCATGCCCATGTGGGAATGCTGAGTGCACTTTAGCACATGTCTTAGCAACCTGAGTGCACCCTGCTGGTTCCCTCTCCTTTAATGACCCATTAAAACTGATAAATGGCCGGAAACATTACAACCACTTAGTTGCTCGCAGAGATAGTATTCTTACTTTTCAGAGCGATCAGCAACAAATTGTCTAATGAATTTCCTTCGAGCTATTGTAGCTCAACAAGCTGTATTTGGTGTGTTTGGCTTAGGTTAGTAAGCCAATTAGGGGAGAGTGGGGTAAGATGAGCCAGTTTTTAACTTATGCTGTCCTCTCGGCAAGGGGAAAAAGACATGGAAAACATCTATTATTATTTCAGGAGGCCTCCTATCAATTGAAATCTACTGTATGACAAATAGCCTTGAAAATATGACTTCTGAAAAAAAAAAGCTGTTTCTGTGTTAAATTGACCATCTGACCTTTAAAGTTTAAACCTGAGTGTAACTGAGAAGATAATTTACCATGTTAAAGAAAGTAATTTAATAAAACATTTTTACCTTTTGCAAATAATACATTATTTATTCTCTTAAGGCTAACTTAAAACACATAAAACCAACCAAATAAAGTTTAACACTCGGAATATTTTAATATTTGCCACTGGAGAAAAGTCCAAATTAAAAAATTAAAAGGACAGCCAGCGTAGTTTTGAGGAGCAAAAACAAAAAGCCAACAAATTATGTCAGTGAAGAAACAGTTAAAATCTGCTGGCATCCATCGTATTTAATAAAGCAAAATAACTGTTTGGCAGAAAAACAACAAGGACAGATGGTGGTGTGCATTTCTTGAACCAATCTGAACCTACAAGAAAATAATTAATTCTATGAAGATTCTGTATTTAGAGATAAGTTAGCTGCTTTTCTACAGTGTGTAACATGATAAACCAAGTGTGTAATACTACATTGAAATACCATTTTATGCTTCTAAGACTGAACTTCAGTATCTTGGTGTAAGCTGAATCACTGGCTCAGTTTACCCCACAGCATCTGGCTCACTTTGCTCCATAGCAGCTATTTTGGAAAACAAATGCCCAGTTTAGCATTTCATGCTAATCTTTAGCTAAATGATTCTCATGGTTTTATGTCGACAAATCACCAACATGTATCATACACAATTTAAGACCTGGATAAATTTGCTTTGACATAACAGTCATTATACCTGACGTGCAGAAAATTGACTTTGACAAGCAAAAATATGTTTTTTGGTGTAAATAAATACTTAAAATAATCCCATATGCTTCTCTCCATCGATAGAAATGATGGAAGCTACCTGGATTTATGGTCACATGACAACAAATGTGCACAGTTGCTTAGAAAAAGGGGGCGGGCCCACTTAACCACTGGCTCATCTTACCCCACTCTCCCCGACTCTATTTCCAAATTAGACTCAATAGACCACAATGCAATGCAGCCACAATATATTGTCAATACAGGACATGACGCAGGGATGTTTTGTGTTCTACACCGACATATTTCTGCAGAATGCTGTTAGGATCATGTTCTGGGAAAAGCCAAAATGCATTCTGTGAAATGAACATCGAACATACATAAACTACTGTATGAAGTAGGAAAAAGAAACAGCAAAAAGGTAAATTGCGACACTGTCACAACAGAAATCCCCTAACGTACTTAACAAGAGAATAATGTGCAATACTGCAAATGTGTGAAGGTGAAATTAGAAGCAATCCTCTCGTGAAAACTCTTCAGGGAAATTTACGTGACGGAACAGAATTGGTCTTAAGTAAAATACTCCAGCAATCATTCTTCCTCTAATGAAGCCCGTGGTGAGTTACTGAGTGAACAATGTCTCCAAACGGAGGGTAAGGGTTCAGATTTCCACCATAGAAAACCCAATTTTAGTTTATGGCAGGCATTTATTCTGCGACAGACATCAAATGTATTTACACCCATTAGTTACCTCTCCATTTAGTAGTCTGCATTGTCAGTGACGGGGTCCGCCGTTGGGATTCACAGAAAATGATGCATGCTCGACACAAGTCCTCCAAACCACACGGCCACGTAGGTTAATTGTAAAAAAAAAACGCGTAGTGATAACGTGCAAAATGACTTAACCCTTGAGCAGTATCTGTACCAGCTGTTCATTTCAGCCAACACATTCCATACTGTAAATAATGAACTGTTACCAACACCCAGCATTTACTGCTGAACCTGAGAAAGTTAACAGCTTTACAATGCGGTAATTAAAATGTGTCAAAGATGAAAAACCAGGATCTTAATTTACACCTTTACACCCGACGTTAATATGACACTGGATTTCACTTTTCCCACACGAAAACGAAGAAAAACTAAAAATATCGCTGCAGAGATCCTCGCGCAAAGCAAGTATTTTAAGAACAAGAGAATAGAGCCACGTGATCTCATGGGAAAATATAGAAATCACACGCGTTCTCATTCACAACTCGTCACATACGGACGCTGTCAGGGCCCTTTGACACCCAAAATTTAACAATTCACCTTCCTTAAACAGTCTTAAAAGCATTGAATTCATTGATCTAAAAACTCTTTACAATACTAAGACATGGGAAGTAGGATTTTATGACTCAAAATCCCCAAATAATTGGTAACATGCCAAACATACCACATGTCTCTCGCATTAATACTCATATTCACAACATACCCACTACAATACCACGTCTCCAACCCTGCAGCGCAGGCCGTGCAGGCGGATAATGATCCTGTAAAACAGGAGAAATGATAGAACGCCAGACGAGGAAAAACGTTTTGTTTTGGGTTAAAATAAGAATGTTTGTTACATAAATGAAGTTATGTTCCACTATTCCTTTTCTATGATCCCTACTAGTTCTTTTTTGTCTGTTCTGTTGTTATTATTATTATTATTATTATTATTATTGTTGTTGTTACTTCCTACTTTCCTTATAATGAACAATTAGTTATTTGTTGTTGTTGCTCACACTTACTATATGTTTACTTTCTTTCCCTTTCATCCCACCTCATGTTTTGTGTGATCTTATTTACTTATTTGTTATTATTGGTGTGTGTGTGTTTGTGTGTGTGTGTGCATGCATGTATGTCTGTGTGTGTATAGCTACGTGACCAAGACCAATACGGGGTGGGCGGACGGGTTGTTTATGTTTACTTTTTGTTCTGTTTTTCCTTCTGTCACGGACACCACGCTACGTCCTGCACTTGATGTACTGACTATACCTTCGTGTCTGCAGAAAAGTCAATAAAAAATAATTTTGAAAAAAAAAAATGAAGTTATGTAATCAACGTAAATAACCAAAATCAACAGAGTTAACATGATCATTGTATTCTGGGTGGAAGTCCTGCCCGCCCCACATCTCCTCACTTCCAGAGTAGTCGCTCTAAGCGTGTAATATTGACACAGATGGGTTTACAGTTGAAAGCCCGGTGTGACTACATGCCATAAAATGACACACGAAAAACATGAAAAAATGCATTGTGATACCACGCAAAATTACATAACAAACTTTACATACAAACTTATTCATATGCCATGTATTTCGTGAGACCAGGCTGGATAGAGAGGTCGCTGCATTATTAGATTTGCCAATTTCTTTATATCTCTCAGTTTCCTGAAGCATGAGCCGTCTATTTCTGCGAGAGCGTGATGCTGGCCCACTAACGGCGTGCGAAATAAGGGACAGTCTTATTCTGCAGTGGATCCATTTCCAACACTGATATGCTAATTAATCCCCAAAGCAGCTGACAAACACGACGACTGCTTGCACATTTTGCAAGATTAGCAAAATGCAACACATTCAGGATGTTCTATCGTCAAATTGTCACTGTCCCAACAGCAGCTCACTGTTTCGCTTACCCACTCCAAAGTGTGACATTCAGATGATCCGCAATATTTGTTCTGCAAAATCTGGCTCTCACGAAACACTTTGTGCTCTTAGTGCAGGTTTCTACTGTCAGACGCTGTAATTCATTACAGCGTGTTTGCCAGCTGGATTGCAAGCATCTCACAGCATTACAGCAAATGCACTTGTTTTGGCAAACAAGCGTACAATTATTTACAATTAGCAGAGCTTGCATTAATGCTGCACTTAGCAAGATGTTTATGTATAAACTAATTTCATCAGTCTAAATCTCAGTGGAGTTACAGCCAGCAATTTGTAAACATCACATTCTTTAATACTCTGTTTATGTTGTTTACAGATGTCAGATTTTCCTTGACATGGAACATTTTATTTTTATATTGTTAATTTGATTTCTTCGGTTTCACATTTTGGGTGTGAAAATGAATATTTGGATTTGGTTGACTTTTATTTAGATTCATAGTTCCGTGAAAGAATCATACAACTTTACAAACATTAGGCTACTTTGTGTTTTCAAAAGTTGTTTTGCACTGAAAATTAATTATTTTCTTTTAGCCAGGGAACCGTTTTTAGTTTTTTAAGTATTAAAAATAGTTTTAGTCCTATTTTTTAAATTTTTAATTTCACCTTAGGGTGTCTGCAGGGTCTTAAAAAGTATTAAATGTTGATTAATCAATTTAGTGAAAATTAAGGCCCTCATGAAATTAATATTTTCATCATTAATGAAGTATCACTTCACCCACCCGTAACTCTCTTATCTGAATAATGCGTCGTTTAAATAGCAGGAAAACTGGCTTTAGACCAGGTTTTTGTTGGTCAATGGTGCAATCGCTTTCTGCTGCCTCAAGATAGCAATGCACCAACAATGCACCTGACTACACCTCATTTTAAGCCCCAAATGAAATTAATATTTTCCTCATTAATGATGTATTACTTCACCCACCTGTAACCCAAGCAATCTGTGCATCACTTATCTGACTATCTGAATAATGCGTCCTTTAAATAGCAGGAGAATTGGTTTCAGATCAGGTTTTTGTTGGTCAATGGTGCAATCGCTTTCTGCTGCCTCAAGATAGCAATGCACCAACAATGCCTACAATGACTACACCTCATTTTAAGACCCAAACGCCCATGGACACACAAATGGACGCAAGTCCATTTGCTACTTACGCAACGTGGGTGCTGGCCGTGAAAATGACAACTACGTTGATCTGAAACTAGCAATAACAGTTGCACTGTGCTGTGCGCCGGGTGTCAGAGATTATAACCATGGCTCGGCTACAGTTTGACTTTCATTTGCTGAGGTTTGAAATGTCTGCTGCTGAGATTTGCCACTGCAATACAATGAAGGTGAATGCAATTTGAATGGAATTACTTCTACTGCTCCTTTGTCATCCTCCTCTCTGCACAGGCAGATAAAGTGAAAATTATTGATGAAAAGTCATCTGCGGCTGTCTCCAGAATATTTGATGTTTTCAGGCAAACAACCCACATCAGTGCAAACTTTTCTGCAACCAAAGTTCCAGTTACGTGCCACTGTATTACAGGTCACACTAACTGGGAGACACATTGGGAAACACTAGACAAAAGACTCCCCTGACGTGACTTTGTCTCAATGGAGAAAGTCACAATCTACCTCCATAATTATATATACCAGAGTTAAATTAACTCGAAGTTCACTTATTCTTTTCCAGAGGGAATCAAAACTATGCTAGATGCCAAGGACAATTTGTTGCCGTTTCTCGCCTGGAGTCCTTTGCACATGTGGCGTATGCACATTTCAACAGAAGATACAGTCTGTCAGCACTAAAGGTCATTTACTGTGTCTGGGCAGCACTCTTGCTATTCTAACCTTTAATAGAAATAACTTGTGGAGGAATTTTATTTCACAACACCTCTATCTGTGCACATAACATGCAGTATGCCACCAATACGTAGTGTGAATACACCAAATAGAATGTAAACTAAAAAAAAGAATATGCAAATCAAAAACTAAAGTAAAAGTGAAAATTATAATTACAAGGGGTGTCACGATTCAATCCAATTTTCAATATTTTTCAGCACTGACTGCTCTGCCCTTGTTAGACTATGGAGTCTTAATTTGTAAAGTTCAACATATAATTGGTTTTATGCCCTGACAGCCGTCATTTCCATTTTAAAATTCTTCTTTAAAAAGATAGGCTACATGATGTCAAGTGTGAATGTACCACACTAAGGCCATATGGTCAAATTTAAATAATGTATTTAAAATATAATAGCAATAGCTTATTTCACCAGTCAATTGGGAAAAAAACTGTTAAACAACAAAAAGAAGCCACTAGATGGCAGAAGGGAACTTTACAACAGCAATTTGAGTTTCTCAGAGTTTACAACGTGCACCTGAATGTACCATGAAGTCCCTGCCTGCGCCCACATGCTTTGCCATTAGTTGTTTACCGAGCACACAGGGAAGGCAAAATGTTGACTCACTGGTGACTTTATGGAAGTAGGAGGATTTTCCAGTTCTGTTCTCTATCATCTGTCTCAGAAAGTGCAGCTGCCGGCTAACCGGTAAGCTACGCTGTGTCTTCAGCTGCAGACTAACGTTACCGGTAAGCTAGTGAAGCTAGTCAGTGTTTCCCAACCTTTCTCCATAAGGGACCCCTTTTCTATCATTGAGTAAACTGACGATCCCTGACTAAAGCCTGAGATATACTTGTTTTTAACTATGCATAGATGAACGCATGACACTGTCCATTCATTGTGTACATACTCAGAAATTAACGCAACGAGATGTTTAAACAAATGTGTGGTTAAACAGCAAGTATATCTCTGGCTTTAGTAACATATTTTATGGATATTTTATATTATATTAATTGCACAACAATAACAGTACAGAACTGAACAATTAACCCAAATAGTGAACACAATAACTGCAGGAAGTTTGTGTAAAATAAGATATTTTGATTAATTTTGAGCAGATTATTTCCTGTAATAACAATTTCATTTAGTTTTCTTCACAGAAATGAATGAAATGCTGAGATATAGCTAGATATAACTGTACATATTCTTTAAAAAGTTGTCTTACACCCCTTAAAATCAAGAAGGCCTTGCGACTCCCCCGTGAAGCTTTGGCGGCCCCTAGTGGGGGTCGGGACCCCCAGGTTGGGAACCACTAAGCTACATGGTGTCTTCAGCTGCAGGCTAACTTTACCGGTAAGCTATGCAGTATCGTTGTTTTGTTTTTCTTCAGACACACGCGAGTAAGCGGGGGTGGACAGAAAACAAATACTGTGAGAATCGCCGATCCTGCTTTTGATTTCGCTGCTCGAAATCAAAAGCTCATTTCGATTGATTTTTTAAAATTCAGAAATTAAAATCGTGACTACTAATTATCCAGATTGAGAGGCAGCTCTGCACTCTACTTTCAGTTGAGACACTCAGTGTGACAGCAGCACAGAAGGACGCATGCTATATTGTAGGGCATGTGACGCCGATGCTGTCATCCTAAAAAAGTCACTGAAGCTGTGGCTTTGGCTGTCAACCAGCCACATGGCCCCACGGCAAGGAGTGTGCTCTCAGACAGAGGATCAGCCAGAGCGCTGGCGTCCATAAAACAGGACAGCTGGGAGGCCACAGGCTCCACAACTGGAAACACGCAGGCCCTGTCGGTTTAATGGCCTTTGTGTTCTTTGAAGTGCTTTATAATGATGAGGGGGTGAGTGCATTAAGACCACAGCTCGCTGGGCCAATCGTATTGACAGTGTGGTTACTAAAGTATAGCAGGTGTTCCCTGGAAGCGCTGCTCTGCTCCCCGCCAGAGCAAACAACCTGTTTGTATCTGCACTCACTGTTTTTTTTATTTGTGCTATTACCGAGCTCTCCCGCAAAACCATCCTGCATCCTGTCACAGAGGTGAATAAAAACCGTATTGACCATCTCAGATTGGAACAGTATTTGTTCTAAGATGTGAAACAGCAGGCCGTCTCTCCCCCTCTATCATACACGACAGGCAATCAGCAGTTGTTTTTATTACCGCGCATATGATGTCAGGAAATCAGTGTGATTTGTGTCTGTCTATCACCTGCTGTCATTTATGACATTGTGGTCGGGCCAGGAAGCCTAACATATAGTATCTATTTATACTGGCGTTTTAATTTGCTAGCAGTAAAAATATGATGTTGCATGTTGAAGATATCACCTTAAATATCTAGCAATGAAATGCTTAATGGCTAGTGGTGTGTCATTTATATTCATTCCCAGCCTGGTCTCACGAAATGGCGTATAAATAACATGACAATTCAAGTCATTTCACACAACACGTTGCTTTTTTTGCTTTTGGCGTGTATTCGCAGCGGGCTTTCAACTGTAAACCCATCTGCATCAATATTACTACATCAATATGAGAGCAACTGCTCGGGAAGTTAGGAGATGTAGTACGAAGACCGAGACATCCGTTCAGGGTGGGCAGGAGGTGGATGGGTCCAACAAACACAGGACACGGGATAAAGCCTTACTTCCTGTCCACACAGGAAGTCCGTGTTACCGTTCCCAAAGTCCCTTCGCTACAAGTTTTGAATATTTGGATTGTGTAATAAGGCAGGCCTGCTCTGTTCTTTCAGTGAATGACTGTAAAGATCTACAAAGAATATGTTTA